>VDFB02000003.1:645441821-645588757 GCA_007258455.2 Sequoia sempervirens
TGTTCAACATAGTCTTCTACAAAGCCTCTTAGAGAATCTTATTATATGTAGGAAATATTTGAATCCTATGAATTTTTTCAACAAGATCATACTCTTTACCACTATGCTAAGGAAAGTTATATGTGTGAGAAACTATGTGAAAAATTGGTTGCTACGAAACATGCTTACTAGAGATTTATCTTGCAAAGTTCAAAATATGGCCAAGGGGTTTAGGAGGTCCTATAATGAGAGGTGATCCAACTGTTACTTGTGTTTTCACAACCTCAACTGAGTTGGCTACTTGTTAACAACCTTCTATTGATGACGTATCTAATTTCAAGTTAGCATCTTCATCTATGCCATCCATCTTACTATCTATTAAAAGAGAAGTATCAATGATTTCATTCTCTTGTGCCACAACATCTTCCCAATTAGGAGAGGTATTGGGAGAGAAACAAACAAGATTCTCATGACTCTTAACGATTGGATCCTCTAACACTATGATACCTTCTTCACAAGTGGGTGAGGTATCAGGAGAAGAACAACTATGATTGTCATGATTGTCCATGATTGTATCCTAAATTGCACCAAAGTGTTCTCACAAGTATGGAAGATGTTTGGAGGTGAATGAATATTTGAAAAAGTGATATTAAGAAATGTGTGAATGATTTCATTTTCTTGTGTTAAGATACTCTCACAGTTAGGAGGGATATTATGACCATAGCTACTATAATTTTCATGAGTATTAATGATTGAATTTTTTTGAATTTTATAAGATTTAGTGGTTGATCTAGGTGAGATGAAGTCCCCAAGGGCATCATCTAACATTTCAAATTCATCACAACTAAAGGGATTGGAAAATATATAATGCGCTTGTGGAAAGAGATCTAACATGATTAGATTACTATGCTTTCTCCAAGATTAATTAGTAAATTTTAATTGTAATCTAGGTTTATATGTGTTAAGGAAAACTAGGACCAATGATAGACTTATAGACCTGTTACAGATAGAGACCTGGAAATTAGACTCTAGATTTAAAATTGACAATAACTATGAGTTTCCACCTAAAATTTGAAGTAGATTTAGTAGGACAAAGGTGCCCAGGGTGTTTATGTCTAACTAGGGATCTATTTAAAATTTTAGTTTCAAAGGAACTAGTGATAGAAGGTGATTTTGTGATACTATTTAAACCCAAATTTGAAATTATTTATGTTGTTGTTTTGAAGGATTTTAAGTTTGCAATGTATTTTAATAGCTTAGGGCTTTGAAATTTTACTAAAATGAAAGCTAATTTACCCAAATTATGTAATGTTTCAAAAAATATAAACATTTTTTCACAAATTTGCAATGAGTTAATCAAAGTAACAACTTTTCAAATGTAGCTACTTTTTGCAATTGAACAAATCAAATTAGAAATCATACAATAAAAACAAACAAATATCATGAAAAGAACAATTTGAGCCAAATTTGAGCCAAAAATAATAGGACAAAGGCACCCAGGGTGCCTATGTCTTGGATAGGGTTTCAAAAAAATCAAAGTTTGACTATATTTATTATTGTTTAAGGTTCCTAAATCTGTATAGAAACAAGTTTGACAGTGAATACGTTTCCATATTTTGCTAAATTTATGATTGTGAACTTGAAAATGCAAACATGAAATAATGCTAAAAATGTTTGAATAGTGAATGGAAATCTTGAATGCAATGTTTAGATCTAATATGAACTAATTGACTGATTTAAAGATTCAAAATTCTGAAAATGATGATTTAATGCAAATTTAAAAAAAAAACATTGCAATTTTTTTACCTTTTTGACCTAAATGAAAGATGCACTTTGAATGCAATGAATAATTTCAAAATTTTATGATCTAATAAATGTAATTTGAATGTAAGTCGGATCTAAGATGACTGAAACAAACCCTATTGCAACCTATACTACAATATGATATGATTTTTTAAATTTTTTTTATGACTTTTTATGATGTAAATATGAAACCCTAAATGAAAAATGCAATATAATACAATGCAAAACCTAATTCTAGGATGAATTATTGCAAATTTTAGAAGCTATATAATGTTAACATGTCAAGTTCACCAAAATAAAATTTAGAGAAAGGGAATCCTTAAGTTTAATACCAAAACCTAGGGTCAATTACCTCCTTTTTCAAAGGTACATTAGAATACAAATCAACAAGGTGAATAGATCGAATTTCAACCAAGAAGGTGTTTCAATTAAATCTAGATCTACATTCTTGGGGTGATGAAAATGGATTGGAAATGATTTGAAATGATTAACATAATTAAGCTATATGAAAATATTCCAGAAGCATACAGACTGGAACAATAATTTGTAGGCAGATCTAGGAAGTGTCAGATGATGTGTACCTATCAAAAAGAGTTGGATCTAGCATGCATAAAGGGACTCAGTCACTCAAGGGAATATGGGTCTTTGTAAGCCCTACCGAAACTTCAAAACTTGATCTTGTAGCTCTTTGTCTACTATTTATTTTTTTCCCTACAAAACTTCCATCTTCATATTTGTACCTATAATAAATCTACAAAAGAGATGGCTTAGGGTGGCTATATAGGAGCTTGCCTCAGTCAAGGCCCTATTTCAATATTTCTACCTCCACAATAGCCAAATATTTGATAGAAAATAGTGTGTTCCCTAACCTTATGTGTGTCTAGGTTTTTTATGAGCTAAAATGCAAAGAAACCCTACTGAAAGTGTGTTAGAGAGAGATTCCTATATGAAAATGACAAGATCCAACTTGGGAGAAGTAAAACACCCTTAGTAAATCGGAAAGACTATGCTATCTTGCTTTAGGATATAAGAGGAATGAAGCTTGAAGATGATAACACTAGAAAACAAGTCATTAGGTTGAAGGAAGTGGCCAAATGCATCTCCCAAACCTAGAATCCATCATGCCCTTCTATTAGCATCAATCTTCAATCATGGCATAAGATTTGGTGAAAATCTACAAATAAGAATGAAAACAATGAATGATTTCTTACTTCTCTTTTCTTCTCTTATTGGTTCTTCATGTGTTGTAGTTTTGAAATGGTGAAAAGGATAGGTATTTATAGCCATTTCTCTAATTTCCCAAAAATTAAATCTCAAAAACTAACATTTGAAATTTGAAATTTGAATGTTAAAATGTTGCCAACAACACATAAAAAGTTGGGTTTTGGCTAAGAAGGGGAAACTATACGCCCATGGGCATATGGGTCTTGACCCAAATTTCTAGGACATTGAGTGTTGGAAGCAAAATAACAATTGGTTGCATTTATTCAATGCTTGTAATTTATCAGACAATGATAAAATTAGGTCTCAAAATGCATAATAAAGGGAATTAGGTCCTATCTAGTACATGTTGAAAATGCATTAAGGGTGATCCCACAATAGTGGTTTACACTTTTTGGGACATCTTGATTTTTGTTGAAATCACATATTTTTAGAAAATATAATGATTTAAGCCTTGAAAATTTCTATTGAAAGGATTCCAATTGAAGAGGGTTTTATCAAATCACCTTAGATCAAACCCCCTTGGATAGAACTCTGCTAGTTTTAAACCATACCAATAACAGAGTCTCCTTTACACCTATTAATATGATGATAAAAAGACACTTTGATTTACCTTTTGGGGGATCAAATGAATTCTTTAAAATTTATTTTTTGCAAGTATGTAGTCCTTATTATAAGCTTCCCAAAAAGTATAATTTTAAATATATTTAATTTGATTGTTATATTTATTTTTTATTTTTTGTGAATGTAGGGTTTTTACTAAAAATCAAGCTCTCTATTCTGCACATGTGGAAAAATAGAAAATTATCATTTTTTTTTTGAAAAATATCTATGCACTAGATATTGATGTCCTTGCTCCAACAAAAAAATAAATTGAATTTCAATACATACAATAAAAGTTTTGTGTTAGCAAGTAAACCTATGTCTGAATTGTAATTGGTCTAACTTAAAAACTTAATTAAGAAAAAAAGATTTAGTAAAACACTATGAAACCAATTTCATGCACTAGATATCATAGTTACAAATATAAATTAGAAAAAAAATAGAATTTTAGCCTTCATAGAAAAAAAACTTATGTGTTAGCAAGTACATGCCACTCTTTTAAAATGGTGTTTATTGTTAAAAACTAGTTTTCGAAGGAGATGGAAAAATAAATGCAATTTGATTCCAATTTTTTAAAAAAATACATATTTAGAATTAATAGAAAAATGTCACAAATCACTAGTTTGTATCATCTTCAAATTCCTCATGGTTTAGCAGCTATAGGTGCCTAAATTGAAGATTTAGTTAAAAAAATTAGTTCAATGTCCAGTTTGGCCAAAAATTGTAAGCCAATATTGTGGGATCACCCTTAATGCAAAGGTCACTAAAATAGGTCCAAACTAAGCGTGAAATTATATTGTTGCCTATAAGGAAGTATAATTTCTTACACTACACCTAGTTCCACCAAGAGGGAAAAGCACACTCAAGGTACAAGGGTGTTGATAGACATATTGCAAGACATTGTATAATAGATAGGTGATGTTGTCATCCCTATGCATAGATGGAAACTTTTTGAATACGTGCCTACAAAAGGAGTAAATTTCAAAGGCTAGTGTCTAACTTATGGAATTCAGATTTGGAGAAATTGGTGGTCCCAAATGAATTTATGAATATTGACTTGGTTAGGGCCTTAACACAAGGATATGATGAAAAATATAGGATGAGAAGAAGTAGAAAAGGTGCCTCTTTACTTGAAATTTATAGGTAGTAGATCATTGATATATTTGACCTAAATGTGTCTTCCAGTATTACAATAAATTTTGGTCCACTCTACAGAGAATATGAAAAGGATAAGAAGACTTATAGAGTATTGTGGCTCCTACAACATAGAAGAAAGGATGCTATTTGAATATTGGTTATATTTTCTTAGCATGGGGTAGAGGCATTCAAATTTTATATTTTTGAGCACTAGTTCATCAAAACCTATTTTTTGTTGTGTCAAGTCCTCATGGATAACTAAAAGATAAAAATGATTATTTATATGATGATGTTGGAAGCTTGAATTCAACATAGGTATGCGGACAACTGATTTGATTATGCTGCTTTCATTGCTAAGGGTATCCTCAAGCAGTTCACAGAATTGAAAGACCCTAAGGCCAGTCTTCACTTCAAGTGGTATTCCATACTCAAGCATATGATTCTATATGGTGGGGCTAAGGTGTGGAAAAATCCCATGGATTTGAAAACTCATGATTCAAAGGGGATAAGGCTACCTATCTAAATGTGGACACATATATGGGACTCACACTACAACACATCCAATTATTTGAATTTTGAGAATACCTTTGTGCTAGATGTGTTGGAGAATATTGGATGCAAGCCTAAAAGAAGAATTTCAAAGAATATTATTAAATTCTTGAGGACACTATAGTTTGATCCTACAAAAGATATTGATCACAATTGAGGAGATTGGTATTTGTATACCAATTGCACAATTTTCAAGGTGTATTGTACACTAGTGTAGCCCCATTGCCTCCCAAGATATGTAACAAATAGGATGGAATTCATGGAGATCATGCGGCAACTCAATGAAGTCGAAAAATTTCACTTTAGGTTGATTAAGAAGGAATCATTAATCCAAGGATGCATGAGGTTCTCTCATTTCATAGTCACTACCAAAGAAGGATTTGAAGTCTTCCCTACAAATTTGCAAACTTATGGGATGAAGGTAGACCCTTCCAAGAATTGTGATCCTAAAGGGTATATTAGAAAAATAAGAATAGAGAGGGGTAGATCCTAATTTTATCACCATTTCCATGCCTTTGATGACATGATAAGAAACCTCAAAACTAATGAGGAGGTTAGAGAAAGAAAGAAACAATGGACATTCATGTCTAAAAAAAAGAGAAGAGAATAAATATAAATCCTTCTTATGTTAGTCCTTTTGAAAAATAAACAAGCCTTATGGAAATAACAAAGAAAATGTTTTCTACCATGATTGATGGGACTTTTTCCAACATGATGAAGTTGGTAGAGAAAGAGGCAAAAAGGATGGAAGTTGAACAACCCATTCAACAAAAATTTTGGCTAGTAGAATCATCAACACAAGTTGCTCCTATCTAATCAGTGCTAGCTCTTGATCAACCCTTGGTTGACTATTCAAAGAATCTAGAAGAAAGGGAGAGAATATAGGAGGAGTTTGTAGAGAATGTGCTTGGAGATGAGGAAGTGAACCAACACTTCCCTTTTCCCCAAGTGAAGCAAGAAGATGAGTAATTTCCTAAAAATAGGCTAGCACTTGACTTCTATGATGAGAACTCTATTCATGATGATGCAAGAGTCTTTTCTTGCAACCAATTCATGGATGATGATACCTTTGTCACTACAAAGGAATTCAACGAATTTATCATTAGAGTGAAGAAAAATGAGCTTAATGAAAAATTGGATAAGGTAAAAGGAGTTGATCCATCTAGGTATGAAGAGGTCACTCAACAAGTTATCCAAGATATGGATTTTGATGATTTAAAAATTGCTCTAGAGGAAGGGAGGAGATTAGTGAAAGAGAGTGGTATTCTTTGGTTTCTTCGATGAGATATTACCTTGGTCATTACACTTGACACAATATGGAATCAAGATGAAGGGGCCTTTTGTATCTAATGATCATGCAAGGCAAGTGTATTTTGGATCTAGTTTTAGTACAAGCTTACAAACTCTGACCATATGGGAAATGGCCCCTACCACAAATAAGCCAAGAGTGGCCAACTCAATAGAAGATATCATAGGAAATGTGATCATTAAAAGAACATTAGACACCACAACACTACAAGAAATACAACATGTGATGCACATAACCATGTTTAGTGTAATTTATAGTACAAAAAGGAAAGAGGAGGTATATGATGAATTACATGATAACCACGTAAAATTATAGGACAAGTATAATAAAGTGATTTCTAGGCTTCCACCTCCTCAAATTGCAACTCCACCAACTCCTCCATCCACATCATCTGAATTCTCAACTTAAGATAGAAAAAATCTATCTCTAAGGATCAAAGAATTGAAAGAGAAACTAAAAAAATCAAAGAAAATAAAAAGAAGGCCAAGAATGAGACCAAGAAAGTTGCTACATATATTATTGATGAAATTTTAGGTCACAAATTATCATGTGTTACACAAGATTGAGGGAGCTTGGAATGCCTTTGATGGGTTGCACAAGGCTTATGGTAAGCATAAGAAAATTTAGACTAGCTTCCAAGAGGTATCAAGTAAGTGGAGTCTTAAAACCACTTCAATAAAAGAAATGATAAAGATGACAAGTTTTGATGGGAATGCCCCTAAGAATTTGACAAAATTGAAGAGAAAATAGAGTTATTGGGGAAAGTATCAACTTTTCAAACAAATTTGGACATGCAATTCAAATCAAAATTGAAAATGTTTGAAAGCATGGAACAAGGAATTATGCCTAGGATTATGGATAGTACTGGTGCATTCAAGTCTTTAGATGTCTAGAAGGCTAAATATGTAGGAATAATCCCTTCCTTGCCATCATACATCTACAAGGATGAAAAGACAGAGTTAGCTCTCTTAAATAATTCGATTGATGATTTGTTTAAATTAGAGACTATCTTGGATAATTTTGCTAAGGAGACCAAGCCTATCACAAATGCAAGATATAATGCACACAATAATAAGGTGTAGAAGCTCTTGTCTTTCAACTAGCCTACAAAAGAAGAGTATATTCATGGGTCAAGTAATATGTTGAATAGATATATCCCTTCTTGTCTTTTTATAGAGGTGAGGCCTATTTTGTCTTATATGGCTTAGTCAAATTTCTCTTGGGATTATTTTGAAATTTTAGAGGTGATGGAAGAGTGAAAAATACAACATGTACTTCACCTTATTCTTCTATCATTTTGGGATTAGCAAGAATCTTCTTCAATTACATATGCAACTATCTTTCCTTGTAATAGAATATTTTCCTCTCCCAATGAGGTAGTTGTAACTTGTTTTGTTTGTTTCTTAGACAAGATTTTCAAATGAAAATGTGATATTTGTCCATGGCTTGAAGCTTGTTTTCTCCCTTGTTTTTATAAAAGGGAATTCAGAGCCTTTTTGAAAGAGGATCTTGAATTTTTTTTAATTATAGCACTTTTGTATTTTTGGTTTAGGTTATAGCAGAAAGAGGATGCTAGTGTAGCTGAAATTTTTGTATGACAATACTAACTTATATTGTCAAATATAGTGGCAATTTTACAAGAAATTATCTCTTAAAAGTATATATTTTAAAAATTTATGAATAAAAATTGATCAAGGATCTTTTATGTTCATCTTTATAGATTTTTTTGAATGAATTTTTCTTTCGTGGTTTAATCAATGAGTAAATTAAATTTTCTCTATGAGAAATATTGAATTTTTTGGTGCATACAAAGATTGATAAGTAGAATTGATTGTAGAGTTCTAAAGGGATGACAGTGTAAGGCATTATCATTGAGCTTCAAAGTTAGAAGAAATACTATTGTATAAGTTTTCAATTGTGTTTCCCTTGAATCCATAGCCTAGGTCTAAGGCACTAGTCTGAGCAAAGGTCCTGATTATATTCTTCATGATCCAAAAAAATTTAAAATAAATTTTCCCTTTCAAGTAGTATTTATTATATAATGTTATTTGCATACTCTTAGAAACATATCTACATTAAACTCCAAGAATTTATCCCTTTTTTTTGTTTACTTACAAATATTGGCCATAGAGAAGAGAGTATATATGTTTTAGAAGCAATATTTAGTATCCATTGTATGAAATCCTGGTTGAAATTGCATTAGACCACCCTCCTAGGATCTGCAAAGCCTTAAGTGCAAAGGAGATAAGTGTAAAACCCTTCTATTCATTGGAAAACCCCTTAGAACAATTGAAAATAAGAACTGAATATTCATTTAGATTGTTCTAGTATTTAGTTGGAGCTTATAACACAAAAACAAGCCAACAAGCGCTTAAGCCTTGGGGCCCTAATCTTGCTCCCCAAGGGCCAAAAAGGCCATTTTTAAAAATCATTATAACTTGCAATCTAGGAGACAAAAATCTTCAAACAAGAAGTCATTGAAAAGTTGGTTTTCTCAATTTTGTAACTTGGTGCAAGTTATGTTTAGAAATTTTTTTGTTTGGTGGAACTTATTGTTGGTTGAAGTTAAATCTTCATTTTTGGTTCCTAAGCTCTTAATTTTTTGCAATGATATTTGATTTTCACAATTCTTGTAGTGTTGGAAAGGTATTGAGGAGCTTTATCATGCCATACATGTACTTTTTTCTTGTATATATCCTTGGTATATCATTATTTCATTTTCCCCTGATGGGTGTCTTAGATATTTTGATAGTTGGGAGGGTGCAATCTTGATCTTTGCACTTCATTTCAGTTATAGAATGATGTTCTATATCCAATTTCTTCATTCAAATTTGAGGGTAGAGCCATATTGAGAGTGTTCTAGTGTTCCTTGGCATTAGGTCTACTGTTTCTTTATCATAATTCTGACCCAAATCCTTGAGTGACTCTAATATGGTTTCTAGCATTAGAATTATCTTTCTTTTTCTTTCCTAATTAAGGATTCTAGTGTTACTCCACCAATGTGCTTCCAATGTTTCTTTACAACAAGTTACTTCATTGACAAGGGGCTGAATGTTCTCTTCTTCATCTCTCTTATGGGGAGTCTTTTTCCTTGAATGGGGTTTTATCCTATCATTTTTCATGGAGAACATTATTTCATCTCTCCTTTTGGAAGGATTTTTCTCCCAATGGGTTCTCTCCTTTTCTCCATTTGTGAGATGTTACATTTTCATTTTTACATGGGTACCTAACATGACCTTCTAGCTTTGAGATCCATCTTTGTGTCATTTTCACAAGTACTCCCCGAGTTGTATTTAAGGGAGGCATTGGTGTAAATAGGTGTTTTACCTATCTAGGTCTTATTTACATGTTAAGTCCACTTAGGTACTAGGAAGTAATCTTTCTAGTTAAGCATTAGTTGTTACAAGTATCTAGTTGTCTTTTATTTAATACTTGTGTCCTAGGTAGTTATGAGTTTGTTGTCTCATGTGACATGATTAAGACACTTGTCATGATATTTTCTAATCATATCCCTCACCTTGCCTATATAAGTGAGGCATCATATGCACATTGTCAAATTCATTTTGGAATTATTGCATACTTAATCGTAGCATGATATTTCTACCATTTCTCTCTCGTGGAAGTTATTTTTTCTTGTAGATGATCCTGGGGTGTTGAGTTCACCATAAAATCCTACAAATACCACCTAATATTGGATTGTCAATCTATTTTATAAGAGATGGATTCTTGTGTTGTAGTTTTATGACAACAAAAATATATTATATATAAATAATATCAACAATTTTTTTAGTAGTGAAAATTTCCTAATTGATCAATAATTTAAACATGCAATACAATTTTGGTGAATAGGACAAAAATGGTAGCGGGCCCTAATTACCTAGGATTTATGTTAAGTCTATCCTAAGGGTATTAAATCACCTTTTAATATTTATTACGTATTTATATTGGATTTTTTTTCAAAATGAACTATACACATGAGTAATGGATAATTACATCGATTTAGGTTGCATGTTTAAAACAACCAACATATTCATAATAACATTATAAATCCACCATGTATGAGGGCCAACCTTTTGGTTACCACTATAATTTCACCTTATTTTTGGGGCCATAATAATCTTTAAAAATTATTCATGTTTGGATCATGGTCCTAATCACCCAACATTTACATCCACCATATTACAATTAAGTAGAATTTGTCGTAATTTTTATCCACAATTTTATAATATCAAGGAAAGTTTCACAAAAATTAAATTCATATAAATATAATTAAAACTATCATTTTTATTTTACCCTTTTTTTCTCTTGATTTATATTGAGTCGATTCTTCGATATTTACTTCCTTTGATGAAATCTATTATGGACTCCTTTCTTTGGTTTTTTCTATGCCCAATGCTTGTTTCCTAGTTAGAATTATATTTTTAGTGAGCCATATACAACAAAATATAGGCATTAGTGACTTAGTGACACATATGATAACTTATTTATTTCCTTTTGAATATAATATTCCTATATTTATTTATTAGTTTTGATTCATTTTTAGAGATTAGATGAGCCTAGTGATAGATCTAGGTCTAAGGGGTCTATAGATTATGATTCATTTTGTTGATTTATTCTATTTATTTTCATTATTTGTATTTGATGACAAACTAAAAGCACATTAAAAAATGAATTATTTTACATTTTATAGTTTTGAATTCATTAGAGATGTTGACCACTAGTTTGATTCTTAGAAGTGACAAGGGACACCTATCAAAACATAAAAAATCTTATTTTCATAATTTGGCAATGTGTGTGGTGCTATAGATGGAGATGAAAAATGAAGATTTTCACCATTTATTGGTGTTGAGAAACATGGCTATACCTTCAAGATATTTTAATGAGGTGTATGACAATGTCAAATATGATATTAGCTTACAAGAGTCCTAGGGTCACAATAATAAAATATTAATAAATCAACCTCATAAATTGACTAGGGAAATGTAAACCCTATACTAAAGGGAAAAAAAGGTCAATACAAAATGGGGCATGAATAAGACCTATCAAGGGATTTTTAAATTTACTAGGTGTTAAATCACTCATTCATTGAACTAATGAATAATGTAAAAATAAGTGAGCCTCCCATGCAATATATGTGTAAGATTTACACTTGAAAATATGGCAAGGACAAGACATTCCAACTAAAATTTGACCCCATAGAAAAAATGCTAATATTGATTATGAAGATAAAATCATAGATAGGGAGGAAAACTTAGTGATAAGATTGAAAATAAGTGAAGAATATCTTCATGTTAAGGGTGAGCATGCATATGACGAATATATAAAAAATAGGCTAAGTGTGCTACACATAGATGTACGATCAAAGCTTGATTTGAAAATATAATGAAACTGACACAAATTAGAAAAACTATTTACAATGGCTAGGAATGGGAAAGTTGTCTTGCTAAGGTGGAAAAATAATATGTAAAAGAAAATTAAATGGTTGAATTTATTTCATTACCTTTGGATGAAGTTACAATAGAAAATAATACTTCTTGGATATGCATGGATGTGTACATTGTAGAAAATCATGTACACTAGCCTCATCTACTCTCTATTCATAAAATATAGAAGAATGTAACATCCCAAAATCTATTTGAAATGGTTAATTAATATTCAAAGGGAATTAGAAGTACAAATTAATGCACATTTACTAGAAATTTGTTGTGTGTAGTGGAAGATGGAGCTTTAGTAATACAATGTCATAGGAATGGTATTTGTAGAAGGCTACAAGCTTCATATTTACCATATATGATTTCCATTCATTACTTGCTCCATACAATAAATTTATCATTCAAAATTGTGAGCAAGAATTCTGTAGTATCAAAATTTGAAGATCTAGTTTGTGAGCTCCACTCATTTTTGTTGAAGTCCCAAATAGTTTTAAAATTTTAACAACTTTTTGAGGTAATAAGAATAGAAAACAATCTCATTAATGATGTTGATATCAAACGGATCTCCTTGAATGAACCAATACTAAGAGTTTTTATAGAATATCAGTCCTTGATTAGAGTAATTTTCAATCATCATCTCATAGTAGAAAAAGATCTTGACCTTTTCATTAGGTTAGGTGACATAGAAACACTTTTAACTCTATATAGTATTGTTCCCATGTTGGAGGAAATAAAATTTCTTGTTAAAAATCCCAAGAAAAGAACTATGTATATTATATAACATACAAAGACATATAATGATATGCATCATCCTCAATTATTCATATCTATTAGAATAGGCATTCACAAGTTCAAATTTTAATAATTAAAACTTAATGAAATAAGTAGACAATACTAATAATTTTTATAGTTTAATGTAAAGGAAGAATTATGCATCATCATGCCCGGATATGAGATACAAATGAATTATTTTTTTAGAGTGAGGCACTCTTCAAATGAAGCAATAGTAACAAGGGAAGGTTTTGAAATTATCATTAAATCTATAAACTTACTACTTTAAACAATACTGTGACATCTCTTTCCTCATAGATTTAATATTGATTCCAATGATATGAGCTAATTGAAGCCATGTCTATCGTATATCCTCAATCCTAGATCAATTTCTAACCATCTAATTTTCATAAAAAGATGAAGATCTTGTTCCGATAGTTCTTTAAGTGTTTGGTAGTTAATGGCCAATAGACAAATCTAAGCTTACAAAATAATCTACCTATTTTGAAACAAAAATGATGTGACAATATAAAATCCTATAGAGTCCCTTCCAAGATGGATTGATATCAATTCTTTGTGCAACCTTAAGTTGGAAAATGCTATGTGATTTCATTAGAAGAATACTTTGATTTTTTTGATCAATATAAAACCATGATATTGGGGTTAGTGGAGATGAGAGAGTTTTTAGTGCACTAGGATGCTTGAAATTAAAGATAAGAAACACAATTTATAATAAATTTAAAATTTTCTTAGGGATGCATACAACTAGATACAATATATAGAGTTATCCTTTTGAAGGGTATATGGAATCTAGAGGTTTATATGTGAAAGAAGAGGTTTATGTAACACTTCAAAAATTACTCGCACAACTAGCATAATGCACATCATCATATCTATTGGCTCTAATGAGATGTAGCTAATTGAGTGTATATAGATAGAAGAAAACAAGGATCAAGACAACACTCATGCTTAGAATGAGAAGATCATTTAGCGAAGAGGAAATTTAAAGTCCCTATCATTTTTTGAATACTCTAATTTTTTTTGTGCAATAGGTATTTATAGTGTACTCCAAAGTAGATACTAAGAATATTTCAGATTCTAGAAAAATATTTTATTCATGCATTAAAAACATTTCAGTAGTTAGAAGACTATAAAGATTCCTATTTGTATAAGAAAAATAGGGGTTGCATAGTAAACCCTCAACTATAATAATAAACTTAAGCATATTGAGTTTATAGGAGGAAAATCCAACAATAATATCAACATTAGAAGGACACTACAACCTCTTCAATGCCCAAAATTGATAAAAAAGAGAGCTTCTAGTGACCTAATAATAAAAAAATCAACATATATTATTTGTCCCCAATCTTGGTTTATCTCAAATAAAATCATTAAATGTGGTTAGAAACTTTAACTTACTAGAAGTTCATAGTGTATATATATAAAATCCTCCTTCCATTGAGATCAACATTCTCAAATAAATCTTTACTCATCCCCATTATTATTCTCCAAGATAAAAAAATAAACAATACATATAACTCCTATTAATATTCCAAGCAACAACTCCCCATTCATATTCATATAACATAAACACATTGACTAATTTCTTTACTAGTTTACCAAAGATAGGGCCTAACTAAACTAAAATGCAATAAATTTCATGGATGTTGAAGACATGGGTTTTTTTCTCCTCGAGTGCCTATTCTGAATATTAAAAAGATCTAATAACTTTTGTTAACTTGTACTCCATAACTTCCTACCATACAATTATGAGAACATCAAAAGAACATTATATTCATGTGAAATGCAAGCAAAAAAATATACATCTATTATTTTTATAACTTATCAAAATAATAAAATTCTAAAAATAAAATAAATAACTTAAATATACAATAATTTTAAAAATATATTAAATAATTTTTAATCATCTCTATGAATGATGATTAAATTGATTGTATTCTACAAATCAATAACTTATCCCCTAATTTTTATGTTAGTATGATAAGTAACACTAGGATCATTAACTAGAAAATATAATACACATATCAACTTGAAAATATTCCATTCTTAATACCTTACTACCTTGAAGGAACACTTATATGTCCACCTTAGCAAACTATCTTTTCTGTGTTTAAATTTACTTTGAAATTCTCTACTCTTGAATTGGGCACATGTAGTACCTAATCATTTTAGAAGTATCAATACTACCATATATTTAAACATCTAAAATCATCCAGTGATCAACATTCTTGTTGTTTAAAATCCATAAGTCAGTGCCATGAGGAGGGGATCATTGCACTTATCTATACCAAGTAATATCTATTGTCAAATGTATATTTCAGAGTATACTCTTTGATGCAACTATTGCATTATCTTGCATTAGTAAATCAATAACTCGTGATGAATCTCAACAAAATTCATTGCCATTTTCATATTATTATGTCAATAGATGTAACTCTACAATGACAACACAACATATAGGTGGTCAACAAATCTATGGAAGAAAAATAAAAATCTACTTTCTATTTTCATGTGCAATGCCTTTTTGTTGATTTTTTCAATTATTTAAAAAGTGGACAGTATAACAAAATTCTATTTTCATTGTTTAATTACAATAATTTTTTGTTTTTTCCATCTAATGAGTCATACAATTAATTTGTATTTATTTTAAGTTTGTTAATTAAAAAAAAACAAACTACTAATATCTTTCCACATATTTTATATAGATTATCTTGAAGATATATATACCAATTTCATATATATATATATATACTAGTTATTAATTTAGTCACATGATCTAAATAAGATATAATTTTTTGGATATATTTGATTTTTTAACACTTTTAAATTTATGATATAGTTTAATAATAATTTTACACCACATTCTTCTTTAAAAATAATTATCTCAACTTTATTAACCAAAATATATTCATTTAACTAGGATATTTAAGAACACCTCTTATTTAAAACACAAATTCAGTGAAGGTACAATGAAACCATCTTGACTTGCAGGAGGTCAAAATAATCACATTCGAATTATTATAGCAGCTTCTGCGGCACAGACAAACCATACAGATTTGTCTGTCAAGTCATCTTAAAAGTCACAAATATTAATTTAATATTGTTGAAAATATTGAACATTAAATCAACAAATACTTTAACAACTATTGAGTATGTTCAACAAGTAGATCCTTTCCCTATAACAACTTCGGCCACAAAGACAAACCATACAGAACTTGTTCGTCAAGTCATCTATCCACGAGTTTGATACAATACGGAAGGAGGAAATCACTGCAACAGACAGAACCTAGCTGGTTATGCTACAGATGCCAGTAGCCAACATGGTTGTTTTATTTTGATTGACAACATTAAGACAAAATTTATTTGCATTCTCTGCTAAGAGATTGGCTCCACAAGACCGGGTTCTTCCACTGTTTCACAGCATTGATTCTTAAATTTTATTCTTTCTTAGAGTGGGCAGAAGACTACGGAGATCCTTTTTATTTTATTTTTGTGTGGGAGTATGCAGAAAGCTACAGAGATCTTGTGGCTTCTGGGCGGATCCAGAATTGGACTTTTGCACTACTTTTTTTAATGTCTGCTTAATTAATGATATTGGGTGGTTGTTCTTTGCCGTTTTGTTTTGGTTTGGAGGAATCTTAATGCCAGAGGCTCACTTTGTTGGATAATTCTCTAACCAGCTGGTGGCCCTGTAAGGGCTGGTTTGTTGCCAATATTGGCTTTAAAATCTTTCGGTTCTGCATTGCAGTAAAATAATGGATATTAAGATTTTTTTAATTGGAGGATCTTATATCGTTTATAAGTTTGTTTTTCTTATTATATATTGAAATGGGATGTGGTTCTGATCTCATCTTTATATCATATATTTAGAGATTTAAATCTTGATGGATGACGTAATCAAAGAACATACCATTGCTCCCACCAATTTTTCTCAACCAAGTGAACTACAACCCTTTGATAATATTTAAAACTAAACTATAATTGTACATTGATATTGGTGGAGTTATGAGCTGTCTTGAGAATGAAAACTTTCTGTATATGTCGAGATTTGAGAGCTGTGTAGAAACCAGTCCCATCTGTAGTATTTCATTAGTGCGAACTGTGAACTCCTCAAAAAATTATCAAATTATTTTGTGAAAAAAGTCTTGAGTTAGATTTCCTTGTTGGTCAAGCAGGTAGATATTATTGTAGTGTGGATTGCTTATTTAGTTATCGTTTTTAATATTATTAGTTCAATAATAATCTTTTATTTTTTTATCAATTGTACTCTTCTTGATATTAAGAAATAAAAAGATGCTTGAAAAATTATTAAAATGTCATTTAAAATAACTATTTATGCTATTGGTTAAATAATGTATGTTATTATTGTAAACTTCATGTCAATCAAAATGTCAAAAGATTTTGCACTCACTGATACAAAACACCTTGAATAATGACATTTTCTACTCAACATTGATTTATTTTTCTGTTTTAGTCTTTTTAGGAGATCTTTCTTTTACTAATTTAGTAGTTTGTTCAATTGCTCTACTTTTGTGGAGGAATATAGAGAATTGTTAATAACAACTTTTATTTTGGGATTATAAATTAAATGGGATTTGATTGCTGGAGGACATTGATGATATAGAGGCATGAACACATGCTTTTTTGGAGTTAGTTTTTTAGTTGATATAAATATTGGCATTAACTAAATGTCTAGATTAATATATACAATCAAGACACAATAATAAATTTGACAGTAGCTCTTTTTATGGAATAGATGAGTAAAGAGTTTTAAAGTAAAAAGAGAATATTAAAAGGGATATGCTTTTAGTTGTGGGTTTCAATCAGAGTGATTAATTTATTTTTGTTTAGATTGTACAATTTCTTTCTCATTGTGAATAATACTACACTCAATAGTAATTAGCTTAATAATATCTTCTCTAGGAGTTCTCCTTCCATGTGGAGAATCAAACAACTCAATTCTTTTGATTTCAGATCAAGCTTAGCAACTGGGTCATGCATTTTAAGTTAATTAAATAGTAGTATCCATAACTTTAGTATGGTGGCTGCTAGTTTCCACTTGCTCTTCTTTTTTCTTTTTAAACCAAGAGGCTTCAATTTGAAGCATTAATAAACATTAAGGGATGACCCATGTTTTTCCAAGACATCTCCTACAAAGGGTAGGAAAGATAGGTGATAAATGATTTAGTTTCCTATAGTCTAGAAGCAAGTTTTCTTTGTTCCAAGAATCCTCTAAGACATTGAACTAATAATAAATAAAATTTACTCTTTATAAGCTCCTAGTTTCTCAATTTTCAGATTTTTTTTTTTTTTTGATGAAGTTAGAAAATGCAACATCAACAATACCCATACTTTATATGGGTGGAGATTGTTCTAGGTAAACTAAGACCTGCAAACTCTCATGTCTAATGAAGATTTCCTCTTATATTTGGAAGAAAAATGTTTTTTTAACTTCATCTTGGGTTTCTCCTTTCAAAGGATGGAAAAAAAAAAGCACACAGATATGAAGCTAGTAATCTTGGGAGAACAAGGTTCCTCTTCCTATAAAATGGTGTCAACAAGCTTGTATAATTCTTCTTTAATAAATTCCCAACCTTTCTATCCACCATATACCTAAGCATTCACACATACAATCCCAACTAGAATTCATTCCTAGACACAATGGAGATGGAATGAAATTGTGTAATTGTCAATTCAAGCTATATTATGTTTGTTGGGTTTTTAGCTAAGGACCATCTAATATGACAACAACCATTACATGAAGAAGATGTTGGATGATATTGGAAATGAAATCTCTCCTAAAATTAAGCGAAATATGGATTGCATTGCAACTTACATATGTTTCTTGTGCTCTTTGACGTTGTTATACAAGAAAACCATTTTTTTAATCAAAATTTACATATTTCATGGGAATTATTTTGACTCATGCTAGAAAAATCAACACCTAAATTACAAATTCAATAACACTAGCATTCATCAGTACCCACTTGCAACAATTGGTAATGATCGACATTATTGGTATCACACAAATTGTGCAAAAAAATGAAATAACATTCACTTAGAGGTGTTATATTTCATATAGCATTGTGGTAAGATACAATAAAATCCAAAGAAGAACTTTGAGTGTGTCAAACAAGCAATACCTTGAAGTGTAAGAAAATGAATCAAGCATAAATTAGTATTATTCTCTGAAAGCATCATCAATGTTAGGGGATTTCTTTTTTGCATAACCTATACCTTTGAACATTGACAACATCAACCATTATCTTGAGTCTAATTGTAGGAAAAATTTCTAAAATTTTAAAACTACAATACAAGGAGGAAAATAAAGAAATGATTGTGACTTGACCTAGAAGAAACCATTGTAATAGTATCTAAAGACAACACAAGTACATAAAAATAAAAATGGAACTAATACTTTCTTTGTGTGCACTTGTGTTATCTTTCCACAATTACAATGGTTTCTTCTAGGTCAAGTCACAATCATTTCCTTATTTTCCTCCTTGTATTGTAGTTTCAAAATTTCAAAACAGTTTCCTAGAATTAGGCTCAAGATAATGGTTGATGTTGTTGATGTTGAAAGCTATAGGCCATGCAAACAATTCCTTTCCCCTAACATTAATGATGCTTTGAGAGAGTAATACTAATTTAGGCTTGATTCATTTTCTTACACTTCAGTAGATTGATTGTTTGACACACTCAAAGTTCTACATTTTTTGATACACTTCAAACAAATTACATAATGGATCAATTAATCCATTGATCTATTGTAGAAATTGAGGTTCCCACTACCCTATTGTATGGAAAAACATCAACATTGATCTTGGCTCTATAACAAGGAGTAGTAAAAGGAAAACCTATGAGGGAAAAATTATTTTAGGAGTTCATTAATCTTCATGATAGTTTTTGTAAGGAAGAACTAGAAGCAATTGAAAATCTGAACAAAATATAATCTTATGCTCTTTTTCTCTATTTTGTTTCTATATTTTACATCTTAGATTTGGTAAGTGCAAAAAGTTGGGTCCACATTTAGGGGAAGTGCCATTTTTTAGCTTTCAAACAAGTACCCATTCATTTTTTAGAATAGGTACCCATTTTAAAGTGGGTACTTGTTCCAAAAAGTTAGAAAATCAAGATACATATTTTTAATTTGGATTTAGGCACAAAAAATGCATGGTAACCTAAACCTTAGCATTGGACCTGAAAGTACAAGGTCATGGTAATGTTAAAAGAAAAAAATGACTTTGCCAATATGGCTGATGGTTTTTTTTTTTCAATTTTGTTTTGTGAAATTAAAACCCATTATAGATGATGGTGTTAGTTTTAAAATATGTAATTTTTATATGATTGGATTACTTTTTATATTTTTTAATTAATCTATGAGGAAACTGGTCCATGGACTTGAAATGTTAGGTTTTCGTATTTTTAAGAACATTAATTTTCTATTTTTTAAAAAAAAATATATGGTATCAATATATAAACAATTCTTTACACAATGATTTAAAAAAAAAAATGATTATTTTAGGCCAAAGTATGGTGTATGTACATGAGGATTTTCAAAAACATCAATTAGGGTTGATAAAAAATAAATAAAAAAAAATATTTAGAAAAAAATTATGAAAAAATATCCTCATCAATCTTTAGTATAATTCACATCATTACCCAAAAGGATTTAGAAAAATACTTTTATTAAGGTCAAATTATGGTGTTTGTATATGCGCATGGTATGGTCCTAAAAAAGTGACTTTTAAAAAGTGGTTTTTATACATTTAAAAATTATTTTGTATTATCTAGGTATTAGAATAATTTATATATTTTAAAACTAGACTCAAAATACTAATTTTCATATTACTGGACTTTTTTAAGAGTCAATGTGTAAGTAATTCAAATTTTTAGTTCAACTATGATAAATTGTGAAAATAAGGAAAAAACACTTCCACTTTTTGAACATTTTGTGGACCCAATTTCTTGCACTTACCCATTTGATATTTCTTTATTGTTGCCTCATTATAGGTTGGATCCTATTTTACTAACATTTTTTATTTTTGTAATAGGGTTTTAGGGGCCCTTCAAAACCTACTTTACCCCTTTAATAAAAAATATCCATCAAGACATAAAGGAGATAAATGTCATTATATGAAATAGTTATAAGTGTCTTCATATATAAAAATGTGAAATTCATATGAAAATATAAAGGTCATGGACCTTTTGATAGTAATATTCCTCATAAGGCATGATTCAAAATTAATTTGTAATAGAAATATTAAAAACTAGCAATCAAATCTAATTGAAAGATGCTAATTCAAACCTTATGATCTCATCCCTTGTCCTTATAACTTTAATCAAATGAAAATATTTAAATAGGATATAGATGTAGGAGATGACAACTCCTTCCTAGGATCCTCAACTTGCAATAGCAAACCACCCTCACAATACATGAGAGAAACACAAAGGTTATTTTTCCAAATATCAAGAATTATATTTAGAATGAGATGCTAAATTACATACTATACAAGCCTTTTAAAGGCATGAAAAAAGTGATGGGTGAAAAACTACCTGATACGGGAGCAAACCATGAAAATAATTAACCCTATGTTAAACTTAACACTAACACCCCCCCTTAAGTGTAAACTTAGGGAGAATTATTATACAATGTAAAACACCATCTTGCAACCTAGAGGACGATGCACCACTATGGAAGCCCAACCAATTTTTTTCTTAAAAAGTAAAACAAGACGAGTAAAGTACTCTACTCTAACCACATACATCCTCTAGGCCACACAACGTGTCTACATTTAAACCCATTAATTATAAAATTAAACCAACCATAACATATGAAAGTTAAACCACTATCCAACATACATCAAATAATTAAACCATTTCAAAATAAAACTAACTCATAGAAATGTATTGAACATATTTCCATAGATACAACACCACATAACATCCAATACACCATTAAATCCAATAATGAATAGATCATAAATATTATTATAATTACATCACAAAGGTTCACCTCGATACAAATGAGGTACTACAATTATACATAATGATCCACAGTTACAATGAAGAAAGAGAAGAACAACTCCAGAGAACCACACGAGCTCCTTGAAGAAGAAGATCCCACCATCAAAAATAGTAAGAGAACTCAACAATATAAGGAACACACCACCCAACTATATGGTACCCATAGGCCTAGCCCCCATGCTAGGAGATAGTAAAAGGTAACCAAGACAATCCTACTACCTCTAGACACAAGCCATATCCAAAATACTCACAGTATAGGTAAACAAGAAAAATGGTCACATTGCTTCTAGAATCACTGAATCAATTATAAACACAATACAAATAAATTGACTATTGTCATAGGAGGAGTTTCATCACAATGGTTGCATTGGTTAGCCAAAGGAGATCTTCCTAGGTCTCGGCCCCCCTCTAGGGTTATCTTGGTAACCTCTTATGAACTCTGGCCCCACATGCACACCAGAGCCAAATCGATTATCTTTCGAGAAGACAAGATAACGATCGTGCCATTCCAGGCCTTCTTGACTCATCTCAAGTCCAACACAAGCCATTGAGCCAATGAGCGAGGCTAAATTACAAATTTAATGTATTAAGCTACCCATTCCCCTAAATTAGGTTATTTAATTTTTACTAGTTAAACTGATTCCCACATAAGTTGTCCTCGAATCACTTTGTGTCCTAGACCTCGTTGAAAGCCACTCCCGTATCGACAACACATAAACTCATACCACACCAAAGGGTAGACAGTGCACTAAAACTGACCACACATAATCAACACACCTCAAAAGGTAACACATCCCTATGGATGTCCAATATTGAATCCCAATATGTGCACTACCCAAGAAAACTCAAAGGGTGAACTAAAGTTACAACAACCCTTCCACAATTACCACTCTGGAAGACTTAGGTTTTCACATTAACAAATACTTTCCCCCCAATACATAGTTACAAAACACTTTCTTTTATAAATACAACTTTAAGCAATTAACGAATGCTATCATTCGGATTTCCTAAATCCAATACAATCATTTTCACATATTTAAAATGCACCAATAAATATAATTCCAACTTACAAGTTCAACAACGAATAAAACTAATTGTTCATCTTCTAGTTTTCACAAGTATTCATTAAATCAACTCAAATTCACAATAAAACAAATAAATCATTTTAATTAATTAATCATACTTTTTCAAATAATTATTCTATTACTCACACATTAAATAAATATATTTAATATGTATATATATATAATTAAATATAATTATATACATACCTATTAATATATTATTTAATTACAAATTTATTTATAATTTTCCCAAATTCTATCTTAAATAATTACCATACAATTTCCAAATTATATATAAATATAAATATATATATATACAATATACACATAATATATAAAAAAATACATATTATAAATAATATGTATATTACATATTATATGTAAAATATATATATACATACATAAATATATAATATATATTAAATAACAAAAAAAAACCTTACCTATGAATTTCATAGTGTACAAAATGTACAGATTGCGCCATCAATAGTGGTGGGAAACGATGCTGCCATAGCCGGCCCCATCCCCACCATACAGTAAAGGTGGCGATGGGGTTTCATTCCCAGTGCCCCTTTAATAACCTCAAATTTATAAATAAATTCTTCACTGAATTAAATTTGTCGTACGACGATTTTGTATAATTTTACTTAAAATAAAAATTTCTCAAGAAATTTGCAATGCTTAAAATAAATACTATATTTATATAGAATATATATATGTATATGTACATTATGTACATATATATTTTAATATATATATATATATATTAATCCAAGCACTGGTTTAAATTGGGAAAATAAATTACATAGAAGAAATTTTCTAGAGGAAAGCTTAGAGATTTCATTTTCCCAACAATTAAAAGAAATAGGGAAACCAAACTGAATAATGATTTTCTACGAAGATCTATAATTTCCTTTTGTTTCAATCTAAACAAATGATAAAATTAAATAGAGGACTTAAATTGTTTCCTACAGAGGTTCCTCTTTCATGACAATCTTTTAAAAGAAAGAAAAAAGAGCTTCTACAGTATTGAAAATCTTTTCCTAAACATTTCCAAATTGCATTACAGTAATATAAACAACCTTTCAATTCAAAATTCACAAAAAAAATAAAGGAACATATTCTAGAAGAACTGTTACCCCAATAATTGTTGTCAAGCTTCTTTGTAGCTTCAAAATGCCAATGTTGCCAAAGCTTCCTCCAGTAAATTTTCCACTTCCAAAAAAAAAAAGCAATACCATAGCGAAGAATTCTACAACAAGATTCTAAAATAAAATCCTCAGAGAGATCCACAAGTTCCTGATCAATTTTTAACCAAAAACAAAACTCTTCCCATGAAACAACTTTCTTCTCTATTCCCTAATATTTCCTCCAAGAATCAATTTACAACAATGAGAAAACAAATTTCTAACTCATTGTTATCCCAAAAAAAATATCTTTTCCCTCAACAACCCCAGATATTTTCCAACCTCATGCATTTAAAATAAAATAAAACAATTAATATATTTCAAAAAATTTAAATAATCTTATTTATTTAATTCCCATATAATTTAATAATTAATTTGTTTTAATAATATAACTAAATTAAATTAATTTATTTATTCATTCTAAAGCCTTCACAACAATAATTCAATTAATTAAATATTTAAATTAAATACACATTTAATCTACCAAGTTAAACTTGCACAATAATAAAATACCCAGAACAACAATGATAAGGCTAAGACCAAAACTCAAATTGACGATACACTGTACTAGGGTAAAGGTATGACTAGGTAGCCTATTACTGTCTCCCAATCATTACTGTTGAGTAGTGGACACACTCATACTTGTGAAACTAGGTGAAGTCGTTGTCCTGTACCTGCAAACCTACAACAAAAGCAAGAGTCGTACATGTATACAGATAGTAATTCATACACACCGTGAAGAGAGAATCACAAAAATAAGCATATATAACAATGTTATCACAACTAAGCATCTATGAAAACATTAAGCATATTAAACAAAATCACCATGCATATAATGTGTCTTCACATCAATATAGTCTATCATTGCTCTATTGTCAGCGATAGAATAACAATAACATAGAATAAAGTCTAACAAAGTATTTGAGCTATCAAGAAAACATAACAAATCTAAGGGGTGTCACATGCAAAATGGGTTCTGGATACAAGGCCATGTTAGGTACCCATGCGCAACTGTTATGCAATGCAATCTCTCACAACTGGAGAAAAGGAGAAAAACCCTATGGGAGAAAACTCCTCTCTAATTTAGCTCAAGGAAAAAAGTTGAAAAAGTGAAAGGACTTCACAAGACCCTCCAAGGACAACTCTTCTCATTGATGTCAAAAAATATAAAAAGAGAGACTATGTAGCACCCCCATAGAAAAGAGTGGAAATGCTAAAAATCCCCCCATGATGAAGAAACTAATATGCTAATCCTAGAAGTTTGAAGAATATCCCATGTTTACAAACAACATGCATTCCTTTAGGGAGAAACAACCACTAATACAAGAGAAACTCCAAATCTGAAACAAGAGAAGGGAGAGGAAGAATCAACATGAAAGATGCCTCTGAAAACTATCTAGGTGCCTCCACGTAACCAAATGTCACATCATGAATAGGTGCAACCTCAACTGAAGAAGGTGGATCAACAAGACCATGTGGAAACTCTAAAGCAACAATATCCAAAGAAACAAATGGTCTGACAACAATACATATACTGTTATAAAAAAAAGGAATATACCCTCAAAATTATCATCCAAATAAAAAATGTGAGATTCACAAAAAGCTCCGCAAGACCTATCAAGTGACTATCCTATAAAGAATGATTTGAAGGACAAAAAACATCCTATTGTGTTGAAGAACCAACCTCTAAAGCAACAAGAGATGAATCAACATAGGTATGAAGAATTCCAAAGTTCAAATGACCAATCTCTCCCAAGGAATTACTATCAACACTAGTAAGAGGGGTGCGAGGCTCATAATCATCATCATCAAAAAATGAGAAAAGGCATAGAGACAAGAATCATGATCAACTTCACCAACAATAATGACTTTGCTAGTATCAACCTCTCTAATGATTTTTTTTTTGTAGTGAACTCTATAGTTTTAGGTACCTCACCACGAGTAATTTGATAGATGGAAATTAGATTTGTGTGCAAATTAGGAATATACAATAAATCTTTGAAACAACTATCACCAATCTCAACATTTTCTATCCATGCAACATCCAAAAAAATTACTATCTCCCAAGAAAATCTTAGAAGTATCAGTAGGATGAAGACCCAAAATAGGATAGAGAGTAAAACCCATGTGATGAGATGCTCTTGAATCCAAAAACCATCTATCATTACCAAAATGAACTGCAAAAGTTACTAATGCATGTCCTTTGCCCATGTAGAGTTTATTTTCTTTATCACTTGTAAATCCTACATTCCTTGACTGTGTAGGTTTGAATGATGATGCAAATGGAGAGGATGTAGAAGGAGTCATAGATATGAGGGCAGTGGAATATTGTTCTTTTGAAGATGTGAAAGCTCATCAATCTTCTTCGAATAATAGTGGTGTTCATCATGACCTTTCATCTTGCAATGCACACAACTGAACTTCTCATTCTTAGGCTTATCCTCTTTTGAAGAGGTGGAGGACTCATTAGACTCTATCTTAGCCTTAGGTCTCTTCTTCCATTTGCTCTGAGATGCTTGTGCAACTAATGAATGATTCATTTAGACCCCCTCTAGATAAGTTTGGATTGCTCCCTCATCAAATGATCATAGAATGCATCAAAAGAAGGCATTTGGAATGCATTTCCCAAAGCATCCATGGTGGAGTAGAAGGTAAAAGAAAAAACTACAAATGGACCTCTCAACTTAGACAAAATAAAAAATGGACTCCTTATCAGTTTTACCCTTCTCACATCCCACCAATTGTGACCTCACATATTTGAACTTGACCAGGAAATCATCAATGGAAGGAAATGCATCAGGGGAAAGAGAAGTTAATTCTACCTCTAATTGTAAAGTATGAAACTCATTGACTTGAACAAACAGGTTTTGTAACTCATCCCATACCTCCTTGGGTGTATTACACTCCTCAATATGGAAAAGAAGACTATTAGAAACATGCAAAGATATCTAACCCACAACTTTGTCACACTTGTCTCTATGAGGAAATATTTCATACTCCTTGGTAAAAGTGGGTTGTGTCTTATTTAGTGTGGACCACAAACCCTTAGATTGGAGCAACCTACATATTTTAATCTTCCAAGTATGGTAGTTATGGGGTGTTAAATTTTCAATTGATTCAAGAGTAGCCATGACAACAATTTGCACCAAAAGCAAGAAAAATACACCAAATTGAAACCTCCAAGAAAAATCAACCAATATAGCCTCTTGAGATCTAAAAAATATCACTTAGGAATTAAAAAAAGACTAAATATGTATGTTCAAGATAACCTCTTCACAACCTATGAGACTTTCTCACACCAACCAAAGAGAGTGCAAAGCTATTTAAATAGCAAAAAACTACCCCACATTGCCAATGTGGAATTATTTTTCCAGCAATCTTCAAGACGAGCCCACAGGTTCCACTTTGGTTGCACAATAATTAGAAGCCCTAAATATTTTTGTTGAAACTTTATAAAGTATAAATTTTTTCCATCAAAGCTAAATTCATGCTTGTTGCTACTTGTTGCAAAACGTGACATCTAGGCAGCAAATCACACTCCTCTATGAGATGAATCACACCTCATAAATGAAAATCAAGCCTCAAAGGACACAAAAAATGCAACTATTCAACATGTATGACCACAATGACACCAAATATTCTCATAACACATAGGATTTCAATGCAACATGGAGAGATTTTGTAGCCAGAAATTTTAATGGCAGCCCCCAAATGATTCATGTCAGGTCTTCCAACAGAGAATCAAGCTTGTGATGGGGCAGTTAACAACTTGCAATGAGAAAATCATGCCTACACACAATGGATACATTTGTGATTCCAATCTACAATGTCCACTTGCAGCCTCCAAATTATTGCTTCCCCAATTCATGGTAGAGATAGCTTTACCTATAGATCCAAACCACTAACTAATAGAGAATCTAGGCCTCCAATGGAATTCGTCACCCCCCTAATGGTTTATGAAGGGATTCTAAAACCAAATAAAAAGGAATTATGTAGATTACAACATGTAATGAAGGGAGTTATCCCTCCAAAAACAATTCTAAACACGTACACAAAAATTTCCAAATGCCATAATGCAGGTTTTAAAGCACTCAAATCTTCATGCCACCAAGAAAAAATGACACAATTTCACCATACAATGCACCTATTCGGTTAAATAGAATGCCTAGCAAAAAGGAATCACACATCCTCAACAAGAAAAAGTGACAATAAGGCAACTTTTAAATTTAATAAATTTCAAATGTCAACAATAATCTTCAGTAGGAAAAGTAATTGCTCAGAGCAACTCGACATAAACTCTCCAAGAAGGTGAGCAATAGGAGGAGCTTTGATACCATGTAGGAGATGACAACTACTTCCCAAGATCCTCAACTCGCAACAACAAACCACCCTCACAATACACAAGAGAAACAAAAAGGTTATTCTACCAAATATCAAGAATGTTATTTAGAATGAGATGCTAAATTACATACTATACAAGCCTTTTAAAGGCATGAAAAAGTGGCGGGTGAAAAAACGACCCAAGCAATTAACCCTTGTTAAACTTAACACTAACAATAGATATTTATTGAAGCACAAAAATAAAAGTAATCTCACCAAAAGGTGTAGTTGTGATTACAATGGTTGAAAAGTGTGCAAATATTGACAAGACAAAATATAGTCAAGAAATTTGAAATATGGAAGCAAGGACATAACATGTGAGTTTGATCAAAAAAATTTCTCTAGAAGAAATGACCCATGGAGAGTATGAATTTCCAAATAATAAAAGAATTAAGAAAATTCCATCATTGTTGCTACATTTTAAATTAGCATGGTAAAATGCATGCAAAATGTAGAAATGTGAGCAAGCATGAAAAATATTACATGCATGTAAAATGTGTAAACTCAAACATAACACATAAAATATTTTAATAAAATGAATAAATAATATTACAAAATACATGTAACCTATTTGTATATAAATGCAATTGGTAGAAGAAGTAGCAAGTTTCACATTTTTTGTAAATATCCTAAGTAATATATGTAAAATAGGAGTTTTAGTGCAAAAGATCAATGTAGATGATTTTAAGTTAAAATTATGACTAGGGGTATTCTCATGGAAATGTGGGGCCAAAAGAGAGTCAAAAGTGGCCATTTTCTTTCCTAAAAACAACAAAAATCAATCTTTGATGAGCGATTCAAGATAATCATCTCAAATTTTGAAGAGGTGACAATAACAAGATCACTAGTACTTGGAATCTAATTCTAATATATATATTTATTTTAAATTGTGGAGATTATGAAGGTCAAATAGGGGGAGCACAAAAACTTGTCCTATTTTGTTAGAAAAATATAATATAGCCTAAGTTTGGTCGTACTATTTAATGTCATTTTTTTCAAATATTTAACAAATTCCTTAGTGGAAACTTAGATAAAATCATGTAGTAAATGCCAATTTTTTTTAATTAATTTTTTAAACAATATATGTCTTTTCACTAATTTGTAAAGTGTTCACACATCCTAAGAAGAAAAAAGAGCACGCCCCCTTTAATATTGGTAAAATTAATTGTAAACCATTTTTTTGAATGTGCATAAAATGGAGTCTAAAA
This sequence comes from Sequoia sempervirens, assembly GCA_007258455.2. Classification (NCBI taxonomy): domain Eukaryota; kingdom Viridiplantae; phylum Streptophyta; class Pinopsida; order Cupressales; family Cupressaceae; genus Sequoia; species Sequoia sempervirens. Next base: position 645,471,513 of record VDFB02000003.1, read on the forward strand.
TATATAAATATATTTTATTTCAAATTTTGGTGAGAAAAAAAAAGACACCAAAAAAGCCATACATAAGTTTTTGGAAAAAAATGAAAACACACACAAAAGTAACAAAAGAAAAAATGATGGAAAAATTTGAGGATGAGGATGATGCCCTTTGTTTGTGGGAGGTCTAGATGCTCCAACGTAATGTGGTGGCTTTTGGGCGGGGTTTTCTTAGTAGTTTATTAGTTTTACAAAAGAGTCTGCTATACTTGGGGTTTGGTTTGAGGATGCTCGGTTCCCAATCTGGGTGTTTCTTCCTCTTGGTGGCCTATGGAGGATTAGTGACGTTTATTTGATGCCTCTCAAGGGTTTTGTTGTGAGCTGCTTAGTTTCTCTAGCTTTGGTGGTGGAAGTTCTCCTTTCTAGCTACTTTGAGGGCTTGGCCTATCTTGGTCATGTTGGTTTTGCAAATAAGGGCTTGGCTCTAGCAAACCTTTTGTTTGAGCACGTCCTTGGTGAAGAAGACTTGATTGTGTGCCTAAATGTTTTTTCTAGGGAGCTTTGCAATCCTACAAATAGTGTTGTGCTACATCTTCTCCTTGAGATCAATGGTCATGTTGTAGCTAGTGGGTTCTTTGAATTGGGTTTGTCCCTTAAAGGGTTTTGCTTCTTGCCCCTTTGCTCCAAATTCTTTGCTCTGTACTGGCATTCATCTACATGTTGGATAGTTTTTTTTGAGTTTATGTTGGTGGTTGTTGATCTAAGGTCTATGGCAGACTCTTTGGCTAGGTTTTTTTTGTTTCCTCCCTGTCTCTTGTTGCTTACTTGATTGTTGGAGGTTGAGCGACTATTTGTTGTTTTGTATGTGTTCCCTATGGAACCCTCATGGGTTTTTGTGGTATTCCACCCTTCCCTGGGTCTACTTTACTGCTCCATTTGGGCAGAGTGCTACTTGTTTTAGGCTATTCTATGTGGTCCTATTCTTGCTCCATCTTAAGGTTGATTTTTTCATGTTTAGGGAATTTGGTAAGATTGTGGGTGTTTACAATATTTTAATGCTTGATATTTATTCATTTGAGGTGGTTGTTATGTGATCTGGTTCTTCTATTTTGGAGCTACATGTTATTAATTCTGAGGGTTTCAAGGTTATGGTTGTCTCTTTATTTTTGGTCATGAGGTTTGGGGTTTATTTAAGGAGGTGAATGTGATGGTTTCTAATGGCGTTGTTTCTAAAGCTACTTTGGATATGCTAAAATTGAGGTACAAGGTCACCTTTGAGCCCCCCTTAGTAGGAATGATGGTTCCTTTCATGGAAAGTTTGTAAATGGTCCTCAAGGATGTTGTGGACTCTCTTGTTTCAAGAATATTTTCTTTCTTGGTTATAGTCTTCAGTGGATTGTTGACGCTCTTCAAGGATATTGAGAAATGGTTGAACCTGTTGTGTGAGGATTCCTTTGTGGTCCTCTATGATGTTGGGGATGCTCCTCTTTCCTTGGGGTTTCATTCCATATTCATCTTGATGGTTTTGAGGCTGTTAGGGTGTGCCTTCTCTTTGGTGGTCACTGAGCAACCTCATTTTGCTTCCTTAAGGTACCTAATGCTTGTGATACCAAGGGATGAGGTGGGTTTTCTTACTATTAGAGTGTTGGCTTCCTATTGGGTTTTATAGCTGGGGTCTCCTATTGAGGTGGAGATTTCTCTAGTTGAGGTGGAGCCCTCTCCTATAGAGGTGGAGACAGTTACTATTGCTACAGTGGGTGGTTTCCTTTCCTTTTGTTGGTTCCTATTGAGGTGGAACATGCTTGTGTAGGAGATTGGTGGCTCTTGTACTTTTGATCCTCACTTCTTCCTCTCTTCTAAAGGGGAGGTCACTCTTATTGAGGTAGAGTTTGAGTTGGTTTTTTGGGCGGATTGGTGCTTTAAGCTAGCATTGGCTCCTTAGTGCTTTGTTTTGCTTGTTGAATCCATTTTAGTAGGGAGTCTGGATGTGTTGGACTTGCAATTTTTTAGGAGCTATTGTTTGGAAATTTTTGCTTCATGGAGTCCTTGATGTTTAGGTTGTCTTGGCCACTTAGGGGGGTTGCTATTAGAGGTTGTTGTTCTTCTAGCTTGATGGGTGGCTTGCAAGCCTGTTTTATTGGTTGTGCTCTTGATTCAAGCCCAGAGTTGGTGTTCTGCTTGGGAGGCTAGTGTTCTTCAAGTGTTGTTGTTTGGGTGGTTCTACTTTTGGGATGTGATTCCTCCTATAAAGGTGGAAAGGCAAGCAGGTGGATGGGAGCTCGTTACCCTAGTAGTGCTAATGTTGTTTCTAGTTCTGGTTTGGTTGCTCTAAGTAACAAGTTCGAGGTGGGATGGTCCTTTCAAGGAGTGTTGATGGGCTTAGCTATTTTTTGGTGGTTTGGGTTTCAGGATCCTCTTAATCTTGCTTGTATGAGCTAGAAGTACAGTTTGTCTTACCCACCCTTGGGGTGGTTGTTGTTTCAAACTTTGGTTTTGTCTACTTGGAGGGAGGCTGGTTTTCTTATTGTGTTGATGGTTTGGTCTGTTTCAAAAGTTGAAGATGGCCTTTCTTGGAGAGAGTTGGTGCCCCAAATTGGTGAAAATTGGGTATTTTTTGCTTTGGTCAAATGAGTGCTCTAATTATTTTAGTTCTTAGTAGTATTGTCCCAAACTGCTATTTCTTGACAACTTTTTTATGGTTTCATACCTCTAGACTATGGTTGATCTCATAAATGGTAGGCATACCATTTTGTGGATTAATATGGGTTTTTTTTTTTGATTATGTAGATAATGGTTTTGTGGTTGTAAGTTTGGTTTATTGGCCTATGTGCCTCTGTAGGCTTGGTGGTGGCTGGTGCTATTTTTCCTAGTCTATTTCTTTGCTGACTATTTTGAATTTATAACACGGGATCAGGGCCCTTCCCCTACTTATCTAAAAAAAATAAATGAAAAAATATTATTAAATTCAAATTATAAAAGAATACATGCTTATAAAGATAAGAGAGAGATTGACATAATCATGTATTTTTTTTGGAATAATGTCTTCAAACATGCAAAATTGATAGATAACATGCATGTATTAAAATATTATTTAATGATTTTAGATAATAAGACTATTTAAATTTTTAGGTATTATAAAAGAATTATTCACATTTCCTACTCACATCCATATGATGTAGCTTATTCATTCATATACTTTTAGAATGATATACAAAGAGTGAAGGATTTCATATTATTTCTAGTATATACCATGATGGTAATGTTCAATATCCCCACCATAATATAGTATGATATCATAACTAATAACAACATGGAAGATTATATAACCTTCTTATAATAGTTCTTATATATATAGTAAATTTTGTTGCAAAAATTCAAGACAATTTCTTATTGCACAAGGTAGTCATACCGCTATTATCAAATTTGAAGACACTTTATAACAATAGTAGTAAGGTCTAATAATAATATAGTCTCTATGACATATTTGGAGTTATCCTTTTATGGCTATCCTAGAAATGAGGTATAATAGTATAAGATGATTATTGATGAAATAGTGATTGAATCAACAATCCATGGGTGATTATCACAAGCTACATGACTAGAGTAACTAGTACCAAGTTCAATATATTGTGGCATCACCCAAGTTGAAGGAACTTTAATATAAATTAACCAAAATAACTGTAACATTTTAAAACATCACACATTTCACACAATAAAAGGAACTTTCTAGAATAACAATACTTTAAATTATGAAAACTTCATAGAACAAGGTATTTTTAATTTCTTGATAATCTATATGACACCCTTTTAGCCAATTATTATGTTGTTACCTTTTTACTATATATAGTAATAGCTAATGACATCAATAAATTACTTATCAAGGACACATCGATTCCTGCCTATTCAAATCACCAAGATATCATTATACCAAAAGATGAAGTTATTATACAACTTAAATATTGAGCGATAACACAAGTTCAAAGGGATTGGACACTAGCATAATTATATTTCAAGATAAGACACGAACACTTCATTTTAGGTATACACACGGAATAATTCCATTATTAGTGAAATTTATATATAATTAACCATGTTATTGGACATCACAATTAATTTCCTTAACAAAATGATATTTATAGTTATCAACATATAGTAGGATAAAAAAAAAAATTAATACAATTATATTTAAATGCCTATACAATGGACACCTAATATTTATCCTTAAACCTAGCCATATACGTTTCTTTACTTTATAAATTCAAGTTTCACAATCACACCTCAATGTACTTATTGTATAGGAAACATTTACGCCATTTAAAGAGAAATGCATCAAGCTCACCATTATGTATCTTAAGAGAATAATCCTCTAAAATGAAGAGATATATTGCAAGAAGTTCTCTAGGGTTTAAAAAATTTAAGTCATACCTATGGTATCAAATAAAGCCTTTCTATAATTATATGCTTCTAATAGTTTAATATACCATAAGATTGCAACACTAAAAGAGAATTTTACCAACATAATTTTCTATCTTATTGGGAGTAGTAACCCCTTAGCACTATTGTGATCATATAACACATGTTGGATGTCAATGATGAATTCCTCATCATAACTACACCATCAAGACTAATCAACAACACAAGTTCAAAGAGATTTGATAGTAGCATGATGATATTTCAAGATAATATATAAAAACCTAATCATAGGTATATGGAAGGAATAATCCCATAGTTAGTTATATTTATACATAATGAACCATGCTATAAGAAATCATGGCTAATTTCCTCAACAAGATGATAGTTATAGCTATTGATTGTAGAGTAGGATAAAATTTATAAAATCAATATAAAATTATATTTTCAAATGCCTATTTGGTGGAACCCAAAGATTTAGCCTTAAACCAAAAGATTCAAAATTAAACCAAGCCACAAAGGTGAAAATTCATAAATTTAGACTTACTAAATGACACCTTACTACATGAAATATTTATGCCATTTTTAAGGGAAATATATTACCCATCATTATGTTTCTTAATAGAATAACCTTCTGAATAGAAGAGATATATTGGAACAAGTTCTCTAGGGTTTGGAAAATTTAAGTGTCACACCCTATGGTATCAAATAAAACCTTTATGTAATTATATGATTTCAACAATTTAATATGCTATAAGATTTCAACTCTCGAAGAGAAGATTACTAACATAAGTTTTCTTCTTACTAAGACTAGTAACTCTTAGTGTTATTGTGACCATATAACACAAGGTGAGGCTCACTAATGATTACCCTATCATACCTAAATATACTATTACTATACAACTCTAAGGGTTAGTTCATAATCTTACACCAAAAGACAGGAAATCTCAACACTTTGTTAAATCAAATTTATTAGCCTTAAGTAGGATAGAAAAATGACCTATACAGTCATTGTAATGTCCCATCAAAAAGATAAGTATTAATCTCTAAAATAATTTATTTCTTTCAAATACTAACGTTTAGTTGGTAATATAATTAAAAATATAAACTATATATTTAATACAATTTTATACATTCCGAGCTTATATTAAACAAATCGAATTAAGATACTAATCAAATCTTTTGAGACAGACTAATGGACAAGACTCGACCATTCATCCAAGGAAGATTGTTTAAGAAGAGTCATGATATTTCACCCACGAGGATACTTTAGGAGAGCGATTGAGGATGAGGGAGGATCATGAAGAAGAGAGGAGGAAAATAATCACCCAGATTGCACTACTACTTTGTACAAGAGCCCAAGCTACAACTCATCAGGAAGCTAGTTGGAAACTGAGAATTCCACGTGCCTAGAAGAATAGGGCTCGTGCCACTCAGAAGGAGAATAGTGGGAGATCAGATAGACATTGAGGAAGGCTTCAAAACTTATAAACCAATATATAGACTGAATCAATATCATTCCAAGACTCGAGCAAGACATCAAGATTTCCTTCTAGAATTTTGCATATTGATACTTGGAAAACTATTTAAATATTATTTCATTTATTCAATTCTCAAAATATAAACCATTCATTAGACATCATCACATTACATTATGAAGTTTACATTGATTCAAGAATAAACTGATTAAGTTAGAAATAAAGTACTAGGCCATCACAGTGGCATTAGAGCCACCTCTTTGTCATCCTTAAGACACCATGAAAACATACCATTAGAGAGGTTCCAGTAATAACAACACAAAAAATGATGGCATGAGGGATGAGTTTCAAACATTTATGGAATAGACCAACAAGAAATTTGAAGAGACCAACTAGATAATCATGCAGGCTCTCCAAAACATTAGCAGTTATCATACTCATGAAAAATTCACCCCAGAAAAGAAACCATTTCTCACCATTCTGAGATTGAGCATTCTACCCAAAGCTCTTCATTGAGACCCACCATACCACCATTCATTCCTAGCAGAAATGACGTAGAAGAAGAGGAGCCAAACACAATTAGCATAGAAGAACTCTCTAAGACATACACTACATTAGACCCTGTAATCCAAAAACACATACCATTCAAAGATTATTATGAAGTCAAGACCCAAGCCAATACCAACAAAAGGAAACACCATGCCAACAAGGACCTAAAATTGAAGGTTAGCAAGATGTCCCTGCTTGATTTTGACGGGTTTGGGAAGTCTACCACCAAATCATGGGTCTAGAAATTAGACACCTATTTGTCCCTCAACCCCATGATAGAAGAAAATTCTATTAAATTTTTCATCCTCCATCTATTAGGCATAGCCCACGATTGGTGGCATCATGGGCTGATCATGTAGTGTAATCAAAAGATAGTCACCTATAGCATGAATTCACTCAGAAACTCATTGATAGGTTTGATCAGAAACATCTTGAATGGTACTTCAAGGAACTCACCCATCTTAGGTAGCTTGGGACTGTGGAGGAATATGCAAATGAATTTCAAAAATGAGTAGTGATGATTCCAGATTTATCATAAAGGAGACTCACTTATCTATTCATTGAAGGACTCAAGGAGCCAATCAAGAACATAGTGAACCCTCTGGAACCAAAAACCATGGGAGAGGCAATTCAAAAGGCCATAAAAGTGGAAAACAACTCTCCAAAGGAGAAAACCAAGAATTTTTCTTCCAAAGTACAATTCAAATCAAAACAACAAGGAAAAGATAATAAAGGGAGAATGTGCTATTTCTGCCATGAACCTTGGGGACAAGGTCACCATTGTAGCAATGTAAGGAAGCAATCCAACTTAGGGAAGAGTTGAAAAGGAAAAATAGATGCTTTAAGTGCAAAGAACCAAGGGGAGAGAACCACCATTGTAAAAGAGGACAACTATATAGAATGGAGGAGGCATCAGATGAAGAAATTTTTTCCAAGAGAACTAAATGTGAACTAGATGAACAAGGGATGTTGGCAGTTATTTCCCAAGCAAACGAGCATCAACCCTTTAGAATCAAAGGGAAAATTAAAGGACAAAAGATCATCGCATTGGTGGATAGTGGGGCTTCTCTAACTTTATCAGCAAAAGCCTTGTAACAAAAAGGAAGCTTGAGGATCAAACCTTCAAAGGATTTAAGGTGGCTTTAGCAAACAGGTTCATGGATCAACGTACCAAGGTCATTCCTCAATTAGAAATCAAGTTGGGAACACATACCATAAGAGGGGATTTTTATGTCACCAACCTACAAAATGATGTGATCTTGGGAATGCCTTGGATAAATTCCCTAGGTCGCTTCACCATGGATAATCCAAACTTAGAGCTTTGTTTCAAGCATCAAGGACATGAGGTTACATTGAAGGGTATGTGCAAGATCATGATGGGCCAAAAAGTGGCAATATTATGGGTATTTGTAGGGTATGTGGCTGGAAACTTTTTTTTTACCCAAAATTGATGAAACGAAAAGGGTTTTTAGAGGAGATTCTTAGCTTTCCACCAATATAAATTATGCTTTAATTTGAATGTAATAAATAATTATTATTTATTTTCTATTAGAATTACGACTAAAGTCCTGATCAATAGGCTGATTGAAAAACATCCATAACTTTCAAACGGTATAACATTTTTTGCATCCAAAACATGCGTCACATTCTATGCTTCACATAATATAGGATTAAAAAAAGAAAAATTAAACTTCATGAATTTTTGACCAAGTTAAGGTGGTTAGACATACGAGTTTTTATATTTTTTAAAAGTTGTAATAAAAAATTCATAATTAATTATTTACTTGGAAAAAAATTACAAACAAATATGCATCACATTCAGACATGAGTCCTCTACTTATATATAAAATCTTATTAAAAATATTATTATTTTATTATGGTTAGGGTGGTCAGACAGACACCTACTTCTTATTTTTTCCCTGAAATTTAAGTACTACTACATTGAAATTTCAAATTTTCACCAAATAGATTTTATTTATTTTTAAATAAACCTAGTATTTTAGAAACTACATTCAATATTCTACAAATTCTATTCTTACATATTTTTGAAATATTATAGATAACTTATTCAAAATTTTATGTCAAGTTGCCTAACACTGATTTTTCTGATTTTTTTGCCACTTAAGGGCTTATTTTTTCCATGATGATCCTACACATACCCTGAAAGGTTTACCAAATGGATCCCCCAAGGTGGTATCTTGCAAAAGGATGCAAAAAATTGTAATACATAGCCAAGGGGAGTGGATAGCACAATGTAGGGTGTTAGATAAGTCACCCTCACATAAACAAAGTATTCATGTCGACATCCAACCGATCTTAAGGAGACACAAGAGAATTTTTGGAGATATCCCTTTGGGTTTGCCTCCAAAGAGGGGTTTTGAGCATTCCATAGAATTGGAAGAGGGAAAAAAACCGTTAATAACTACCCCTTATAGGCATCCTCAAAGATTCAAAGAAGAGATTGAAAAAACCATAAAAGAGTTGGTAGAAATGGGGCACATTCAACCAAGAAATAGCCCTTTTGCATCATCGGTTGTATTGGTAAAAGAAAGATGGAACTATGTGAATGTGCATTGATTATACAGCCTTTGTAAGAATTGGCTATGAAGGTAGCCACCCAAGATCTAGAGGCCTAATAGAAAGCACAAAAGAGAGATAGAATAATATGACAAGAATAAACTGTATTCAATATCAATAATATGAGATGCAATACTCAATACAATGCATAAGAGACCCCTTGGATATATAGCCAAGGTGAGAACATAGGAGGGCATAAGATTATGACAAGTGTCGTAATCTTATGACATGTGACAACAATGAAGAGTTATCACTCCATCTAAAGTGGAAAAAGATAATGTGATAATCTCCACAAAAGGTGGATCCACATCACCCACAAAAGGTGGAAGTGATGAGGTATGAGATGTCAACTCCACCAAAGGTGGAAAATCTCCAACAACCTCCTATGTGGTCCCTAAGTAAACTTAAGTAAGGTGTAATCATGACCTAGGACAAGGTACAAGACATTTAATTACACCAACACCCCCCCTTAAGTGCAACTTAGGGAGAATATACACAAATGCAAACAATGCAAGATGGGTCCCGACTACTAGGCCATGTTAGGTACCCATGTACACACAATGCAATCTCTCATAAAGCGGAGAAAGATAGAGAAAACCACGTGGGAAAAAACTCCCCCCAAAAGAGAGAAACAAAATAAGAATCATGCTCTAGGAAGGATAAAACCTCAAGTGAGGAAAAAGTCCCCCCCATAAGAGATAGTCCATGCAACCCCCCCTCAATGGAGAGTCATTGCTCAAATGTCACAATGTCAAGAGTCCCCAATCTGAACTGAAGAAGGAGAGAATGTAGAACAATGTGAACGCTGAAGTAGAGTGGACCAAGGATGATGACGAGTCCTCCAAATGTTGTTACAAAAGAAATGCCAAGTTGTGCAAAGCACTGATAGAAGGAATCAGGTACAACTGCAAAAGATGCCACATAATTGGTGACTGAGCTGAATCTGTCAACTCAAGAATAACTGCAGAATCTTTCAATGAAGAACTGTAGAAGAATCCACACTGCAATAGGAATAAGGTCGAAACCAAGAAGACAACTGCGTGAGCATCAACTGAATGCCCAATAATAGTAGATTGGTACAATCCATGTCTCACTGGAGCCATGCACAATTTGTACAATCCAAGTCTCACTGGAGCCATACACCAAGTCTCTGGATGTAGAACCAAACTTCTGAAGACAGGTAGAGTGCTTCCAAAATAGGAGTCTATATGGTGATTAGTCCATCTCACCGAAATGCATGGGTAACCAGCCGCTGCATACGCTGAGTATATAGGAACTAACACTAGATACATAGATCAATCCAAAGAAGCATACAAAACATGACATAGTACACTGAATAAGTAGAATATTGTGGCACTTTATTTTAGTGCGATTACAACATTAGAAAGAGGAGAACTACAATAATCATGATGCAAAACTGGAAATGTTGATGAAGAAGCCAACCAAAGGTGCCTCGAAGTAGAAGACCTTGAAGAAAGCCCTCTAGGTGGATGTCGGTAGGAGCAACTGACCCCCATTTGACTGCCGATTAGAGGAACAAAGGGTCCAAGACAAGGCTCGATCGGAAGGCAAAATAATTTCTCCAATTTTACTTATTATTGCATGATTTGTTTTAAAAAAAACTTAATTAAAAGGTTTAATTTAAAACTTTATTTATCCAAAAAACTTTATTATTAAAATAATAAAGAAATTAATTTTTTTTATGAAAAAACTTTATTAAAATAAAGAAAAAACATATTGTTTTTTTTTAGAAAAAAAACTTTATTAAAGTTAGGTAATTATATATTTTTTCGAAAAATCCTTTATTAAATAAAGTGAAAAACATTTTTTTTTTTAATTATTTAAAAAAACTTTAATATTAATATTAAAGGAAAACCTTATTAAAAAGCTCTTTATTTAAAAAAACATTATTAAAAATCTTATCATCAAAAGCTTTATTTTATTAAAAAATTAAATAAAACATAAAAGCAATTTTAAAACCCTGGAGTAAAAAAAAGTTTAATAACTTAAAAAACAAACGTACAGGGCTGGCTGGTGATGCCTAATCGTCAATACATCCCGTGACGTACAAGATACGTCACATCCAGACTGGCGGAAAGCCGCAGGGTCGACAAAGACTGGCAGGTGTGTACTTGGCATTCTCATTACAGACCGCTAGTGGTTAAATAAAATTTATTATTTTATTAAAAATCTTTTAAAAAAGATTTTATATTATTTTCAAAACTTTGATTGCAATTCGATTTTAACCTAAAAATTTTAAAAACAATTTCATAAAAATTATTTTATTTTTAATTAAAAAATCGCATCTGTGTAGGGTAAGTCGACCCTCTCCTGTTAAATTTTTTTTGCCTCCGAAAGCAACTTTGTCTGATTTGGACGATTTGGCAGTCGATTTATAGGTTATTGGCCCTTCTGAGTACGATGGCGAGGTCCTTTTCAGCTGAAAATGGTCCAAAGAGGTAGCTAGCTCCTGGATCTGGTAACCACCTCCAATCTTCAACCCTTTGCAAATTTGGCCTCCGATGTCAAACTGAGACGAAACAAAAGGAAAATATGAGTATCTCGGACACTCCGGATGCAATGGCGAACTCAGATCTGATGCAACAATCTCCCAAAATGCACCTACAACACAAGGCCAATAATGGAACCCTCCAAGAATCTCTCCAAATGACTAACTAAAGGCATTCCAAAAGCTCTGATACCATGTAAGAATTGGCTATGAAGGTAGCCACCCAAGATCTAGAGGCCTAATAGAAAGCACAAAAGAGAGATAGAATAATATGACAAGAATAAACTGTATTCAATATCAATAATATGAGATGCAATACTCAATACAATGCATAGGAGACCCCTTGGATATATAGCCAAGGTGAGAACATAGGAGGGCATAAGATTATGACAAATGTCGTAATCTTATGACATGTGACAACAATGAAGAGTTATCACTCCATCTAAAGTGGAAAAAGATAATGTGATAATCTCCACAAAAGGTGGATCTCCCACAAAAGGTGGATCTCCCACAAAAGGTGGAAAGATAATCACATGATGTGTCCACAAAAGGTGGAAGTGATGAGGTATGAGATGTCAACTCCACCAAAGGTGGAAAATCTCCAACAACCTCCTATGTGGTCCCTAAGTAAACTTAAGTAAGGTGTAATCATGACCTAGGACAAGGTACAAGATATTTAATTACACTAACAGCCTTGAAGCAAAGAACCATCAAGAATCCATATCCAATCCCACAAATAGATGAACTATTGGATGAACTTCATGGAGCAAGGTATTTTTCCAAGATTGACATATGTTCAGGATATCATCAAATCTGAATGAAAAGACAAGATGTACCCAAGACTGCCTTTCGATGCCATTATGGATATTTTGAATTTCTAGTTCTTCCCTTCGGTCTCACCAATGCCCCCACCACTTTCCAATCTTGTATGAACCACATTTTCCGTCAGCAACTGAGGAAGTTCTTACTAATATTCTTTGATGATATCTTGATATACAACAAGACATGGGAAGAGCATCTCTGTCATATTGAAGAAGTTTTAAGCATTTTGGAATCAAAATCTCTTTTTGCAAAGATGTCAAAATGTGATTTTGGACTAGAAGAAATACTCTATTTGGGCCATAAGATTAATGCAGAAGGGGTAAACGTAGACGAGGAAAAGATCAAAGCCATCAAGGAATGGCCCAAACCTAGGACATTAACCCAACTTAGAGGCTTCGTGGGTATATGCATCTATTATAGGAATTTTGTAAAAGGCTTCTCCAAATTGGCTGCTCCTCTCACATATCTAACAAAGAATGGCACATTTACATGGAATAACCAAGCCCAAAAAGCTTTTGAACAACTCAATAAGGCCATGAGCACTTGCCCAGTCCTTTCCATTCTTGACTTTACACTACCATTTGAGTTATAATGTGATGCATCTAGGGAGGAAATAGGGGCGGTTCTCATGCAAGGGAAACACCCAATAGCCTTTGAAAGCCGAAAAATAATCGAGGCAGAAAAACACTACTCCGTCTATGACAAAGAGATGTTTGAAATTATGCATGCCTTGGCTAAATTTCATCAATATCTTGTCTATGGAAGATTCATCATTAAAATAGATCACAATAGCCTACTGTACTTCTTGCATCAAAAGGATCTTAACGATCAACAACAGAAGTGGGTAAGCCGAGTCCAAGCATATGACTTTGACATAGAGTATGTTAAGGGGGTTAATAACAGAGTGGCAAATGCATTGTCTAGGTGGGCCCACCTCAACACCATTATCAACATTTCAAAAGATTGGAAAAATGATATTGTTGCTGAATATGTCAAGGATGCACAAGCTTCACAATTATTAGAAGGAAGAATACCAAATGAGGAGTTCAAGGTATGGGATGATCTCATTTTATATAAAGGTAGGATATTTCTAGCTCCACATTCAAAGATGAAAAATAAAATTATTAAGGAGTTCCATGATAGTCCCTTGGTGGGGACCACCAAGGCTACTACAAGACTTATAAACAAATCTAAGAGGTGTATTCTTGGAAGGGTTTGAAAGGCGATGTGCTCAAACATGTACAAGAGTGTATGACATGTCAGAGGAATAAGATGAAGAAAATTCATCTAGCAGGTCTTCTTCAACCCCTACCCATTCCCAACCAAAAATGGGAAAGCATTTCAATGGACTTCATAACCGGATTATCTAGAGTACATGGAAATGATAGTATTTATGTGATTGTGGATAGACTTTCTAAGTATGCCCATTTATTTTCCATTTCATCTGAATACAAGGTGTCACAAGTAGCAGAGTTATTCTTTAGGGAAGTTTTTCATCTTCATGGACTACCCAAAACAATCATTAGAGATAGAGATAGGAAATTCCTTAGCCAATTTTGGCAAGATTATGACTTATTTTAATAAAATAAATTTTGAGTAATTTGATTAGTTAATGTATATTATTTTTTATTATTATCTTTATTAAATTAATAATTCATCTATAACCATCAAGTATTTAATCTTATTTATTATTAATTTGCATCTCATATTTTACAATATTTTTTTATAATATGATTGGACACAACACCGGATAAATTATCTAGGCCATCAAACCCCACTTGTGAGTAAAACCAATGCACTTAAAATTGTCCAATAAAAATAATGCAATATATATTTTAACCATAGAAAACATAGAAAATACTATGAAAAAAAAATAGAAATTTAGATTAAAATTTTAAAAACTTATATTTAATTATTAAAAAATTATAAGAAATATTTTAAGTAAAAAAAAATAAATAAAAAAATTGTGTTATTTAACTCTTAAGTGAAGAATAATCTTAGATTGGGATTTTATATTTTTATGGTTAATTATCAAAAAATTAGAAGAGATATTTGTTAGTCTATAAATAAAAGAATAAGAAATATTTAAAGTAAATAAAAAAAGTAAAAATAAAATTGTGTTATTTAACTCTTAAGTGAAGAAGAATCTTAGATTGGGATTTTATATTTTTATGGTTAATTATTAAAAAATTAGAAGAGATATTTGTTAGTCTATAAATAAAAGAATACTTAGATTATGTTATTTAACTCTAAGTTTGAATAATTTGGTAGTTAATTTACTTGAATTTTATTCCTACTTTATGTAAATTGAAAGAAAATTACATAAAATTCTTATGTAAAAAGTTTCAAAAAATATCTTTAATCATGAATAGAGTGTTTGATCATAACAGGTCAAAAAATTAGATATTCATCACATAGATAAATGGACAGGTGGATCTATAGCCACTAAGTATTTAATCCTATTAGATACTAAATTTCTAAGAAGGCACTAAAAGTTGACACCTTATAATATATTTATATAATAATATGAAGATTAAATGACATAAAAAAGTTCCTTCAAATGAACAATGATTACATTTTCCTTGTCTAAAAAATTTTCATATAATTAAAATGTGTTTTTTTGTGTTTTCTATGTGCATTCACTGATTAGTTTGTTGTTTAATGATATGGAGCAAGGAGTTTAAGTTGAAGAAAAGACTATTTGTTTCATGCTATAGTGGAATTCATGTTTCTAACAAGAACTATGCAACCACACATATAATTTATTTATACACCTTTTATTACTTATTAATATATAGTTTAATTTAATGAGAAAATATGCAATGCACTTAATTGTCTGCCATATGATGCAAATGAGCACATCAACCACATCAAATGTCTATATTTAAACATTATGAAAAGTATAAGAGGGTTGGATTAGATCATTCTAAACACCTCAACACAGAACCACAAAGCTATGCAAATATTTAGGTTGCATAATAAAGACATTTAGTAAGGCATAAATATGTCTTTATGCCAAGTTCTAGATAACCAAAATAAAATAACAGGATTGTATAGCCACAAGATTGGTCTTTTTAATCGTTTGCAGGATGAGGAATGCATAATTGGATGCCGATTTTGTTGTGATTTTATCTATGTCAAGAATGGGGATTGCTATTCATCCATTATGAAATATCCCTTGTAGACTTATGTTGCGTAGAGACCTCTTCCTCTCTGTCCTTCTAGCTGACCCTTTACATGTCATCCATGTTGTGGATCACAATTGGTGAATGAGTTCTATTAGATAAATCACTATTGCATGCACTTTGAATCATATAGTAGATTAACATAGAAGACATTTCTAAAGATTTTTTAAGTTGCCACAAGCCACATAAGCAACAATTTGAAAAAAAATGGAGACTTGTGTTTTTATCAATGAAATCAAATTTTTTTAGATAAATTGTGATTTATTTTAAATAAATCATGATTTTCTTAATGTAAATATCTCTACTACAAAATTTTCAGTCATTTCTATTGATGTTAAAAAATAAAATAAAAATGATTCCTTTTAATTTTTTAATTTGTTTTTCTTTTCATATAATATAATTATTTGTTATTTTAATGTGTTTTTTAACATTTTTCAGCATGACAAAATTTTGAGACATTTCTTTTTGATTTGAGGGTACACTTATTGGATTGAATCACCACCCTCAAACTTAGCAATCAATTATTTAAGCCTCCTAGTAAGGGTTTAACTTCTTTTTAAGTTTTACTTTTAAATTTACAAGTAATTTTTTTATGTGCTAACCCTAACCATAAACCATAGATTTTTCAAGGTTTAAGGTTAGGGTTGTTGTAAGGTTTTATAAAATAATATGCTACTATGACCTAACCCTAAACCTAAACTTTGATATTTTTTCAACTTTTGGAGTTAAGGTTAGGGCTTTTTTTATTTTGTTATTAGAGTCTAGTAGTGCACTACTAAGTCTTGATCCCAATCCACATTTTTTAGGGTTAGAGGTTTAGGTTTTTAATGCTTTCATATGCCTTAATTACAAACCTTCTTTTTTCAGTGTTTAAAATTAGGGTTATGGTTTTTAATATTTTAGTATGTCATAAGTTTAACCCTAAATCCTACTTATTTTAGGTTTAGGTTTAGGATTGGGTTTTTAATACTCTAATACATCTCAATATTAATTATGAGGTTTCTTTTGGGTTTAAGAATAGGTTTAAGATGCCTCACAACCTATAACACCTAAGGTTGAAGACCAGGAAAATAACATTTACAAGTACTAGTAAAGTGGTTAGATAATGATCAACAAGCACCCAAATATTGCTTTTAACCTATAAAGTTGACAAACATTTGTAACATTCAGATGAACTATCTCATTTACAGAGCCAACACATTCCCATATACATCAAGGATTTGTATTTATGTTAAAACATGTTTGATTGAAATGTGTTTAATCACGTCCTTTAGATACATTTTTATTGATTAATTGATTATTTATGTGTTCTTTCAACATTGTTGCTAAAACTTATCAAACACAACATATTAAAACATAACTATTCTATAATTTTTTGGCAGGAATTTTGCTGCCCTGTAGCTCTTGTTAATTTAGTCACGTGATTTAAATAAAACATAAAAAAATCGAATATACTTGAATTTTTATTTAGCTTTTCATAAAATATTATACAATTCAATAATCAAATAATCAATAATAATTTTACATCTCATTCTTTATTTAAAAATAACTATCTTATTTTTATTAAGCAGAATATATATGATACTTAACAACCACCATTGTTGAATACATAAATCCAAAGAAGGTACACTGAAACCACCTTGAGTTGAAGCATTTCAAAATAATCACAGGCCAATTACCATAGCAGCTTCTGCCAGACAGACAAACCATGCAGAATTTGTCTGTCAAGTCATCTATCCAAGACTTTACACAATACAGAAGGAAAAAAGAAATAGCCATTATTATAACTGTATAAAATTACTGCAACAGACAGAGCTTAGCTGGTTATGCCACAGATGCCAGTAGCTAACATGCTTGTTTTATGTTGATACGACTGGTGGGTTGACAACATTAGGACATAATTTATTTGCATTCTCTGCCAGAATATTGGCTGCACAAGATCGGGTTTTTCCACTGTTTCACAGGATTGATTTTTAAATTTTGTTTTGTGGGAATGGGCTGAAGACTACGGAGATCGATTTTTTTATTTTTTTGTGGGAGTGGCAGAAGAGTATGGGATCTTGTGGCTTCATGGTGGATCCGGAATTGGACTTTTTTGCACTGCTTTTTCATTATGTCTATTTAATTAATGATATTGGGTTGTTCTTCTTTGCCGTTTTGCTTCGATAGAAGTGTCAGGTTTGGATGAATCTTAATGCCGGAAGCTCAGTTTGATGGTAAATTCTGTAACCAGCTGGTGGTCCTGTAAGGACTGGTTTGTTGCCATTATTGGCTTTATAAAATTTCTGTCCTGCAATGCAGTAAAATAATGGATATTATGAATTTTAGAGTATAGTTGTACATTAATTTCGGCGGAGTAATGAGCTGTCTTGAGCACGGAAACTTTCAGGTATGCTGAGATTTGAGAGCTGTGCAGAAACGAGTACCATGAGTAGTTCCTCATTACTGTAAACAACTCAGAAAATTATCTGATTATTCTGAGTTATATTCAGTTATGGGTCAAGCTGTTCAGGGCGTCTAATTGGGTCCCTTCATTTTATACCCTTGTTTTTAAATGATAAGATGAATTCTTATAAAAAAAATTAGGATTTTGTTTTTCTTAGGTGGGTTGATAATATAAGTTATTGTTTAGTGTTGCAAGTATCAATAATGTAGTCACTAGTCATATAATTTTTAATTTAATTTAATTTTTAGGGTGGGTTGATGGTTTGAAGTTATTGTTAAGAGTTTTGAGCATAATAATGTAGTTGTATCAGTTATATCTTTGTTCAATTGTCTAAAAATATTCTTAAAAGAAGTTTGAGTGATATATGTAAATCAAAGTTTATATTACTAATGATCTTATATTCTTCCATGAATAGTAGTTTCTTTGATGTAACTTATGAAAATAAACATCATTTGCTTATTTTAAAAAATAAAAATGATGACTACTATTACTTAAAATTATAAATAATAAATACAAATTATTAAAAATTATTAATATGCATCATTTTGAAGATGATTCAAGGATGCTCATCTATTAAATCATCTCTCTTATTACCACAATTACAAACCATTATTTGGGTGAAATATATTTTAAATTAATATGATCTTAACATTTTAAAAATGAAAATGTCTTTCTAGTACATTACATCATAATCTAACTCATAATTAAGAAAGAACTATGAAAAATTTAATTTTTAGTGCATAATATATGTATATTAAATCACATCATAATCCATAATATATGAATATTATCACATCATAATCTATTTACTTAAGTAATAATTATGAATAATTTAATTTTAATACATAATTGATACGTGCACACAAAAACACTTTCATAATCCAAGTCACTTAAATAATAATTATTGATATATCTTTAATATATTATCACATCATAATCTAGCTTAAACATAAGTAATAGTTATGAAGAATTTAATTATTATGTATTGAAATTAAATTCTTCATAACTATTACTTAAAAGCAAGTTGGATTATGCTGGTCTACTAAAGATATATCAATCATGCACAAAAAAAAAATTGTTCATAACTATTAGTTGGATTAGTTGGATTATGATGTGATATATATGTATTTCTCTCTATATGCTGTTATATATCTCTCTATTGATTTATATGAATGTTAAAGTAAAATATTATTTTTTCACTAAGTATTATATGCACAAAGAATAATAAATAAATAAGACAAAAATTCAAAAAAAACTTTTCACAAGGATATGACAACCATACTAACCAACCAGAAATTTAATTGTAAGGATCAATAGTCATATAATATGATAAAAAAACTAGACCAATCTAAGGTAACAATTTTATACATAACCATAATAGCTGCAAAATTACAAAATATATCAAAACTCCTCCTAAAGTTGGGATTAAGGAAGTTATGCCTAACTCTCTACGCACAACAATTTCCTCACTTGACCAACAAATTGGTGTTCTACATGAAATCCATGATACTCATAAAAGGAATAGATTTCAAAAGACATGGATACTAGGACACTCAATATGGATGCAAAATAGTCATCATATACTATCACCTTGAGTTCTCCTAAAATTTTATAAATTTTAGATGATTCTCTACTAGTCAAATACCCCCAACAAATGTTTTGAATGAACCAACTATTGAGCTCAAGAACCTAGAAGATGGGAAAAAATCTTGTAGCCATATTAATAGTCAACAGTTTGATTGTGATATGTCCCCAATTGAGACTAATATACCAACTAGATAGATGCAATGGAGGACCCCCAAATTGATAACCATCCATAGGGACTTGATGGGTGGATAACTCCTAGGAAAAAAGGGAAGATGTGGGGGTTGAAACCAAAGCGAGTAGACCTTCCCAAAGATAAACCAAGAATAGATAAACTACAAAGGAGATAACTATTGGAAAACAAAGGACATTGGAAGCATCCTCAAAAAATATCTCTAAATAAAATTCCTTTCATAGAATATTAGAGGGCTAAATAGCTCACACAAACAACTGGATCTAAGAACCTACATTGTAGAGCATAATATTGACATCCTCTTTTTTTTTGATTAGTAAGATAATATTTATAATAAACTATTGAAAAAGAATATTATAGTCACTAGTATATTTCATTAGGACATATGATGTGAACTAGAGGCTCCACATAATTAACACAATACACTACCCCTATACAAAAACCTTCTCAACCACATAGGGTCGAGGCAAAATTATGAGCCAAAGACACACTGCCCACACTATACACCTATTACATTATAATTTGAACTAGTAGAGAAAAAGCATAAACAAACATATCCCAATCCACATTAATGATTGCCCCAAAGATTATTGTTGGAGAAAACCCTAAATTTATAGTCCCAAGAAGCTGAGCATGCCGCCATGAGGTTGAATTTCTGCCTGAGGTAGTCTACCCCAGCGGAAGCAATCCTTCGATGAGCGATCAGGTCCAACCCTTCCAAATCCAGGAGGAAGGGGTAAAATTTGACTGTTTCCCCATAAAATTCAAGCAGATGAAGATTCCACGGACGTGGGATGCCAACACCAGGAGAGGCCGCGACCAGAGTCCCGTCCAAACCCACAAGCAAGTCCTCCTTAAATAGGCACTGAAATTTAACTTTGATTTCATTCTTCGGCATGTCCACATCCAGAAGCCCAACCAAGACATGGGAAGAGATGTGTGTGTCCAAATGATAGACCTCACCGCCCTCCATGAAACTCTTGCCAACGATAAACTTTATCATTGCAAATGTGAAGAAGTTCGAATGACAGACAATACGTTTTAGCCTCAACATTATCACAGGGCCTCTGAAGGCCATTTTCCATTTGTTAATCCAGAGTTGCACTGGAGTATCCATACCACCAAAAATAAAATTGGTAGAAATGCGAATGATAAACATTGCCATAGGAGAAAGAATCCTAGAGATAACTATTTAATTACAGAAGATATATTAATGTGCCCAAGGTGGTTGTCAAAAATATAGCACACACCATATCCTTGAACTACGAAGAGATCAACTTGTCATTATTCCAGCAGATCCATGACGGTCGACAGAGAGCACCTTGCCAAAAACGCAAAACTTCATGCATGGATACCATTCGGTTGATGAGATGTAGGCACAAAGAATCATAATTCTAATTTGATTGCCAACTAAAAGTTAAACCCCCAACCGCACCACCAAGCCATGTCAAATCCAACAACGTAAAAATGCATGACATGATAATATGCCATATAGGATGTTTGATTCATCTAGATTTCCTCTCCACAGCTCTGATGTGGAGAGGGACCCGCCCAACCACCCTTATTTGATGTTTCAAACCATTGTAATGGGATTGGAAACCTCTTTCAAAATTCCCTTCCCAATAAATGTGATTGATAGTGTAATTTTTAAAGCCCTTTAGTAGCTTCACTATGGTCTCAAGGACCCTGCCAAGTTCCAATTTGCCACCGACCTAGTCCAAAGAGCATTGATAATGATAGCTGAATCACCTTCAATCACAATCTTAGGAAGTTTCAACTCCATGCAATGCTTAATTCCTAGAGAAGCAACAACCATTTGTACCATGCTATTAGTTCCAATAGGTAGTGGTTTTGCTAATTTCCCAATAACTTTACCTTCCCAATTCCTGACTATACATCCAACACTTGAACATTTAGGATTTCCTCTGGAGGCACCATCGAAATTAACCTTAAACCATCCAATATTGGGAGGATGCCATTTCACATTTTCTTTGGAATTTTGAGCTTTTAAACCACCATCACCCATGAAAGAAGGAACCGTTAGACTATTCCAATTTTTCTTCATTACGACATCCCAACATGTAAAGTTGGCCTTTCAACTACCCAACCTAACAACCCTTGAATTGATCACTTCCACTATGCATGGCTCCACCTTGTTAATGAAAGAGGGAAAATGCATTTCTAAATTTTGGAATATATGCCAATTTCTTTCCTTGCATATTTCCCAAATGAGAAAAGAAGGACACATGTGCTAGAGACCAACAAATAGAGCATTCTTGTAGAGGATGGGACAACTTTTGAACAAGGTCATAATATCTTTGGGGAAAGCAGAGACCCACTACAATTTTCCACACAACCAATTCCAACATCTCAAAGTGAATGGGAAATTTAAAAAGAGATGGTCACTAGTTTCTGCATCTTGTTTATAAAGGGGCATCTGAATGGGCCATAATAGCTCATCTCCCTGAATATATCCATCATTAGCACTTTTCCTGGAATAGAAGCCCAAGCAAAGATCCCAGCCTTACAAAGACAATTCCTATGCCAACAAAGATTGTGTGACACAACAAGAGCTTCTTCATGTTGTTTTGTCAAAATTTTGTACCCATAATGAGTGTTGTAATCACTAGTGATTGAGCCACACCATCTTAGGCAGTCTTTACCTTCCCATATGTTTAGTAACTAATTGCTTAACACTTCTTCATAGGCTAAGGCCACCACATTAAATCCAAATTTATTCTTCTGATGTCCTTCTAGGAAAACTCTACAACACCATTTACCATTGAAACACATATAATCTCTAATGTGAGTGTCCTATGCTTGCTTTGTAGTAGCCATAGCTAGCCCTAGATCACCATGGTTTGCCAACTTCTGGAACCCACCCCACGAATCTTCCCAAAAAAGAGTAGGGCATGTGCAGGATCATGGTATGCCAAACAGGGCCTTAAGTGGCAAAAAATTCAGAAAAATCAGTGTTAGGCAACTTGACATAAATATTTGAATAAGTTATCTATATTATTTCAAAAATATGTAAGAATAGAATTTGTAGAAAATTGAATTTAGTTTCTAAAATACTAGGTTTATTTAAAAAAATAAATAAAATCTATTTGGTGAAAATTTCAAATTTCAATGCAAGAGTATTTAAATTTCAGGGAAAAAATAAGAAGTAGGTCTGTCGACCACCTAACTATAATAAAATGATAATATTTTTTGTAAGATTTTATATATAAGTAGAGGACTCATGTCCCGATGTGATGCTATTTTTGTAATTTTTTTTCTAAGTAAATAATTAATTATGAATTTTTATTACAACTTTTAGAAAATATAAAACTCGTCTCTCTCGACCACCTTAACTTGGTCAAAAATTTATGAAATTTAATTTTTATTTTTAATCCTATAGTATGTAAAGCATAGAATGTGACGATGTTTTGGATTCAAAAATATGATATCGCTTTGAAAGTTATAGATGTTTTTCAATCAGCCTATCGATCAGACTTTAGTCCAATTCTAATAGAATGACTAATAATTATTTATTAAATTCAAATTAAATCATAATTTATATTTTTGGAAAGCTGAGAATCTCCTCTAAAAACCCTTTTCGTTTCATTAATTTTGGGTGAAAAAAAAGTCGTCAGCCACATACCCTACAAATATTGCCACTTTTTGGCATACCATGATCCTGCACATACCCAGTAATCCTGCCATCATAAATGTCCCATGTGAGATAGTCTGCCACAAGGTCTCTACACTTGCATATGAAATTCCATACTCTGGAACCCTTGGGGAGCAAATTGGAAGTGAAAATATTGGTGTCTTCTTTGTCCATGTACTTCTTTCATAGCTTAACCCATTTAAGGTCCTGATTCACATACATATGCCAAGCTAATTTGGTCCCTAGGGCCTTATTCTACAAAGCTAGTCTTTTCAATCAAACCTTATTCCACTTTATTAAAGAGAACTTCCTCTGATCCGAGATTCCTTTCCAAAAGAAATTTCACATCCATTGAATGATTTTACTATTTTTTCTAGCTGAAAGAGGTAGGCAAGAGATCATATAAATGGGGATTGTCGTGATAACAACCTTGATCCTAGTCAAACTTCTCGCCCAAGAAAACCACATTCCTTTCCAAGAGGACATTCTATTCTCAATTTTTATCACCAACAAATTCCAAAATTTTCTAGGTTGAGTCCCAGTCGCTAAGGGAAGACCTAGGTATTTACAAGGTAATATACCTTTCCTAAACTTAAAGATTTTTAGGTTTTTCTTTTCAACTATAGGAATGGTAAAGAAAAAGAAGATCTCATACTTGTTAGTACTTACCTCTTGCTCAGACATGGATGAGTATTCCTCCAAAATCGATTTGAATAGTCTTGCTTCCTGAAGCTCCGCAGTGCCAAATAACATTGTTTCATTGACAATTTGTTGATGGGTGATTGTGTCCATTCCCCTTGTGATTGTAGTACCCTCAAGCCTGCCACATTGGGAAGCATTTGCAATAGACCTCCCAAATACCTCGACCATAATGATAAAGATAAAGGGAGACAAAGGGTCCCCTTGAAGCCTCAAAGAAGCCTTTTGGAGAGCCATTAACTAGAATCAAATATCTTGGGCACACAATCCACTTGAAGATCCAATATTGACATCTTCTTATTACAAGAAGTAAATATGAATATTTATTTTTTGAAACCATTGCTAAGAATTTTCGGTCCACTACTCACTTTCTAATTAGTGAGGTCTTTGGTGCCTTGGGAGTAATAGCTACTATGTGGAACCTATACAGGTTGAGTGGCTTTGATTTAATCCAAACAAAACATTGTTTAGGTGTTCAATTTTTTTCTACTAGTGCATCTTGGAATTTTCTTAATATCTATGGGCCCCCAATATGAGAAATTCTAGAAAAATTCCTTGTCTCAAACTAAGGGTTTGATTTTGGAAAATAAGGAAGCACATTGGATGCTTGTGAGAGACTTCAACTCCCCCCTCTACCGTTCAGAGAAGTGTGGAGGGCTTATTGGATACACTGATAGTATGTGGACTTGGAAAACATTTTGAATGATGTCAAGCTTATTGACATGGACCTTTAAGGTCCACTATTCACTTGGACAAACAAAATACTTGGTAAAAATCTTATCTAGGTTAGACTAGACAAAATCTTGATTTCTCCTAACTTGGACACCTTTTATAACTTCAACCTCCTAGCTCTTCTAAGGATAGTATTTGACCATAACTCCCACCTACTAAGTTTGGAAGACAAGTTTGAAGTTGAACCTTTCCTTTTTAAATATGAGATAATGTGGAGCTTCACTCAAATTTCAAAGACAGTTTATCCACTTGGTGGAATTTTCCTATTTAGGGATCCCCAATCTTTCATGTTTCTAAAAAACTTAAAAATATTTAAAAAATGGTGAAAGGTTGAAGCAAATGAGTCTTTGGTGATGTGTTTCACCAAAAAAGTGACTTAACGACTAAAACCAAATAAATTTAGGTTAAAATGGATAATGGTGATGTGAGTGAATAGAATTTGCACCTAGAGAAGGATTACTACCTTGATTGGTCTAAAGTTCTCAAAAGAGAAGAAACACTCTAGAAACAAAAATCTAGAATACTTGTAATGAATAAAAGAGGGTGATCATAATTCTAGTTTCTTCCATCTATCTACCCTAAATCACAAAAGAAGAAACCAAATTACCAAACTTAAAGAAAGTCATGGGAATGAAGGCACAACTTCAAAATAGATTGGGAATATGACCTCTCAGTACTTTCAACTTTCTCTCTTGGAGCATGTTGCCATTCACTCTAATATTTTGGAAGAACAACTGTTATACAACACCCCAACTATCATATAAAAAATGTTTATAAAAGCTCTATCCTTAGACCTTTTACTCTAGAAGAATTAAAATCTATAGTGTTTAGTGTGGGGGCTTACAAATCCCCTAGGCTAGATGGTCTCTCCCCGATTTTATTTTAGGAGTTCTAGGATATTCTAGGTGAGGATGTGTTCTTGGCCACC
This sequence comes from Sequoia sempervirens, assembly GCA_007258455.2. Taxonomy (NCBI): domain Eukaryota; kingdom Viridiplantae; phylum Streptophyta; class Pinopsida; order Cupressales; family Cupressaceae; genus Sequoia; species Sequoia sempervirens. Next base: position 645,497,253 of record VDFB02000003.1, read on the forward strand.
AAAGAATTATTTAAATTTGGTAGACTTCTAAAGAAACTAAACCATACCTTTATAGCTCTCATTCCTAAAGTTCTGACTCTCAAACTATGGTTGACTTCAGACTTATAGGCTTATGTGATACCATCTATAAAATTTTCTCCAAAATCATGTTTAATAGATTAAAGCCCCTTTTGGAGAAGATGATAAGCTCCCATTAGAAAAGCTTTGTCCCAAGCTATTAGATTCTCAATGCTATCGTCTCCATTCATGAAATCCTTCACTCTATGAACATGAGTAACAATTTCGGTATAGATTCTAAACATGACATCTCAAAAGCCTATGACAAGGTTTATTGGAATTTTTTGCTAAAAGTACTTGCTAAATTTGGCTTTGATCATTTTTTCTTAAACCTCATCAAAGAATGTATCTCCATAGTTAAGTAAGTTGTTCTTTCCAATGGTGTGTTATATGGCTTCTTCAATGCGATTAAAGGGATTAGACAAGGTGACCCCTATCCCCATACCTTTTCATCATGGTTGTAGATGTCTTAAGAAAAAATATTTCTAAACTTCTTCAATAAGGTTCCATCAAGGGAATCAAACCTACTACCTCTATGGACCCCTCAACTATCCAAATGTTTGTGGATGAAACCCTTCCCTTTTTGAAAGACTCTATTGTTGAAGCCAGAAATGGAAAATTTTCCTCAACAACTATGCTTCTATCTCTGGCCAACGCATAAATTACACTAAAAGAATGATTTACTTTTTAACACAACTTAGGATCTTCAAAATAAGGTGATTTCTATTCTTGGTTGTGTTAGTGCCCCTCTACTAATGGTTTATTTCAGTCTTCCTCTAATTGTTAATTAAGTCAACCCCAATTTTTAGAATTAGGTTCTAGAAAGATTGCAAAAGAAATTTGTTGGGTGGAAAGGATCTATATTAAGTCATGTAGGAAAACTTCAACTCCTTGTGGTTTCTCTTCAAGGGATTCCTATTTATTTCTTATCCCTATTCAAAATACCTAGATATATAGCTAAAAAATTATAAATAGTTAAAATAATTTTTCTTTGGTTAGGTTCTCAGGAGAAGAAGCTAGATTTGCTAAGCTAGGATATTGTTTATCCCCCCCAAACTAGTGGTGGGATTGGAATAAGAAAAAATAAAACTACAAATAGATCTCTTCTTGCTAAGATTGGTTGGGACCTTCTCAGGAATAAGAACTAACTAGTGTACTATTTTGAATGTTAAGTACCTTAACAAAGCCCCCTTTATCAAGAGCCTTTACACCAATAAACACCCCCATGACTCCTTAATATGGAACAATGTCATCAAGTTAAAACAACTAGGCTTTAGAGTGATCTGAGATTGAAATTGGGTAACAGTCACGTAATTAATTTTGAGGATGATTCCTAGTTATTAGGACACCCCCTCAACTAATTTGAGTTTAAAGACCTACAAATACCCGCTTCAAACTACTTTTCTAGGAATGTTACTAATTACTTTATTGGTAGTCCAGGCTCCCAAAAATATAAAATGTTAGAGAATTTTTTCCACAACTCTCAAGGGTTAAGGAAAAAATCTTGGTCCCCCTAAAAAACCATTTCTATCACTAGAATTCCTATGTTCTAGTGTGAAGATAGATTATTCTTGGATAAGAAAAGTAAAGGTAACCTAACTTCCAAATTGGCTTATAGTTTGCTATTGGTTCAGGGTTCCTTTGGTAGATATTGGAAACTTATATTGAATTGACATCTAATTCAAAAAATACATTTCTTTTGGTGGACTACTACTCACAACAAGATCCTCACCTAGAATAACCTAAGCAGGGATTCCAAATCCCTAATAGATGTGTTGAATGAAAAAGATAACTGAGAGGGGGGTGAATCAATTATATCTTATCAAAACATTAGAACCTTCATTAACATTTAGATCCACAAACACTCATTAAACCCTTAATTTGTTATGATGAATTACCATGAATATTAAATAAAAAAAGTTAAATAAATAAACACAATGCATAAGAGAACATTAGGCTTATGTGGAAAACCCAAGAAGGGAAAAACCACATCAAGGATTAGCTCAAAATCTAAGTAATACCAAAATTGGTACACAGGCTTACTACCAAAAGAGGACACACTATCCAAAAAGGCTCACAATCAAAATGAAAAGAAGATAGAGAATATATGTTACATAGAGAACATGATCTCAATGCAATATCTGGGATTCCACCACAATAGATCCAACACCTTCACAATCTATTTGATTGATTATAGACACCTTCTACTCACTACATCTGGTAATCCAACACTTGAAAGTTTTCACTGCTCTACTCAATTTCACATCACTTGCTCCATACACTTCACACACACATTTTTATTTCATCTATCTTCACCTCCTTCAACAATTCAAATCATACTTATATCATCCTCAACCTTGAAACCCTTTCCAAGGTTGATAATACACCTCAAATGTGCAAATTTAAATTAAGTCGGTGCCAAAACATTCTTGTGACTTGGATAGGAATGAAGAAAGACCACACAAATCCTTAGTTAGGACCCAAATTTGTCCTAACACGCCTCAACACGCTTCCATAAAATTTGATGATGCTTCATATGTAGTGTAAACACTAGGCCAACTGTTACCTATGCAAACACCATTAAAATTTTAAGTACATGCTTCCTTTGATCAATCCATAACTTTCAGACAATAAAATTCACCTGAACACAATCCAAAAACATCCTAATAACTAACAAACTTCTTCACAACAAATTTCACTTAAAGAATGTACAAGCCTAGCACATCCTAACAACATTGCCACACACTATAACTTGGAAGACCATCTTCCAAAACACCAAACCAAAAATAATCTTGACACATACAAGAGACCAACACCATCAACTCTCACTCAAAATTGCAAGTCCTGAAACTCAACTGAAGAGAAACGTAGAGAAAAGAAATTTCTCCCAGACACCTTTGTATTGCATAGTTCACACACTAGTTAACATAACTTCTTTTTTACAACAATCCATCACCAAAAATTATAAATATAGCATCTTTGAGTACCTATAACCAACATATCTTGACCACACAAGCTGATCTTTAACCTAGAAGAAATGTGGAGAAAAACCAGAACACCATACTACAACAATCTCTCTCAACCACTAAATAGTTGACACCAATGGAAACATTGGCTTGTTGACATCAATGAGAACACCTTCATACTTGCAAAAATATCCCCCTTTCATTGATGGAAACATAAGATGTGAAAATCCATCAAAGAAAACTCTCAATTTTTTTATTGATTTGACAACTTAGACAACATTCTTTTTTTTTTTATTCTGCAGGAATCGGGTAGCACGACCCCCTATAAACTGCAGTGCGCCTGGTAAAATTTTTAACGTGACCGGTGGCGCTGGCGCGACACGCCCTTTAGAATCATGAATTTGAGGGCCCCCGCCCCCAACTTAGACAACATTCATTTCTCCCCCTTTCAACTTATTATTTTTCACACGATTCACTAGGTCCCTTTGAAAACTTACACAACTTTCTCCCCATGATACCTTGCTCTTTTTCACATGATTCTCTCTTAGACTAACTCTCTTTCTCCCTTGTCAAATTTTTCCTTTTTCACACGATTCTCTCTCCCCATTTGACATTAATCAAAAATGATAAAATGTTTTGCATTGTCCTCCCTTTTGACATTGAACCAAGATCCTTAGACAAACTACTCACCACTATTTTGAAACATAATTTTATTGCTCTGAATACTCCTCCTTAGGATTACACACCAACCTATACCAAATAAACAACTTTTGTATAATGACAACACTCATTCCACACTACAACAATGTCACTATGTTCTCCCCCTGAGAGGTAGCCACCAAAATCAAACTAGAATAAAGGATAGAACATGAGATCCAAAAGAATGATGCATATCCTTATGCATTTAGTTCAGAGAAGGAGGGGAAATGACCCCCAACTTCTCCCAAAGATACTCAAAAGTATCTTTAGGAAGTTCCTTAGTGAATATGTCAACAATTTGATCCTTTGTAGGTACATATTCAAGATTCACTTCATTCTCCACAACCTTCTCTCTCAAAAAGTGATATATGATTGAAATATGTTTCTTCCTTGAATGCATCACTAGGTTCTTTGAAATTTTTATTACACTTGTATTGCAACAAAATATATAAATAGACTCATCATACACCACTCTGATATCTTTTAATGTTTGCCTCATCCACAACACTTGTGTGTAGCAAGATACTGTTGCAATATACTCAGGCTCTATAGTAGATAAAGAAACTAAATCCTGTTTCTTATTTATCCATGACACCAATATACATCCAAGAAAGAATGCACCACCACTTGTAATTTTTCTATCATCCACATAACTAGCCCAATCTGCATCTGTGTAAGCATTCAATGTGAAATTAGTATCTTTTGGGTATGATAATCCATGATCCAGAGTTCCCTTTAGGTATCTAAATACCTTGTTCACTGCTACAACATATGAATCTATAGGATCTTCTTGAAATATAGCCACAAGAAAAACTATATGCATGATATCCGGTCTAGTAGCAATTAGATATAGTAGTCCACCAATCATAGATTTGTATTTTCTATGATCAACCTTAGGAGATTCATCATTCTTTATTAATTTTCAGCCAGTAACAATAGGAGTACATACTAGTTTGGAGTCTTCCATTCCAAACTTCTTCAACATTTCTTTGACATAATTTGACTATGAAATGAATATTCCTTTATCTTTTTGATTGATTTGTAGCCCAAGAAAGAAATTCATCTCCTCAAACATAGACATCTCAAACTCTTTCTGTATTTCTTCTGCAAAATTCTTACACATAGCTTCATTGCCTCCAAAAATTATGTCATCAACATATGCTACTACAATCAAGATTTGATCTTTCTCAACCTTAAAGTAAATATTACTATTTGAAGTACCTTTATTGATCCTTGTTGTATTAAATACTTATCCAACCTCCCATACCAAGCTCTAGGAGCTTGCTTCAATCCATACATTGCCTTCTTCAATTTACATATCATATTAGGTTTATTTTAAAACTAAAATCCTTCTGATTGCTCTATGTATACTTCATCTTCCAACTCTCCATTCAAGAAAGTAGACTTCACATCCATTTGATAAACTTTGAAATCTTTATGTGCTAAAAAAACTAAAAACATCTTGATTTCTTCCATTCTAGCCACTGAAGAAAATGTCTCCTCAAAGTCTATTCTTTCAACTTGTGCATATCCTCTACACACAAGCCTTATATTATTTCTTACCACTTCTCCATTCTCATTTATTTTGTTTCTAAATATCCACTGAGATCCAATTATATTTTTGTTTGTTGGTCTTGGGACAAGTTCCCAAGTCTGATTCTTCTCAATTTGCATAAGTTCTTCTTCCATAACTTTCATCCAATGTTCATCTTGACATGCCTCAACTACTGTCTTAGGTTCTCCTTTAGATAGTAGACATAAATTTACCTCTTCTCTAGTAGCTCTTCTTCTTGTGAACACACCTTTGCTTTGGTTTCTAATGATGTATTCTTTAGAATGATTTCTCTTTACATACTTAGGGGTTCTAGGGGTCTTTTTTGAAGTTTCTTCCTCTTCATCCTTTGTTTCCCGTTCCTTAGCTTTTTCTTCTTCTTCTCTGCAGGTAGGTTCATCTAATTCATATCCATCTATCACCACTAAATTTTGTAGATATTCATCCACTTTGACACCTACACTCTAAAAAATATTTTATTGTAACATCTGTAATATTTTCTTTTAGTAGAATATCCAAGGAAGATACCTTCATTAGACCTTGTATCAACATTTCCTAAGTTTTATTCATCCCTTCTGGTATAGAATTTTCTTCCAAAAACTCTAAGGTACTTGACAATAGGGATCCTTTCATATCACAACTCATAGGGAGTCTTTGTACTATTTTCTTTTTCTTGAACTCTGTTAAGTATATAAATAATAGTATGAATCACTTCTCTCTAGTACACTTTCGTAGATTAGCTTCTTTCATCATAGTCCTTGCAACTTCTTGAACATTCCTATTTTTCCTTTCAACCATTGTATTTTGTTGTGTCCTAGGGGAAGAAAAATGCCTCTTTATGCCATGATTCTCACAAAACATGTCAAATTCATTGGAGGTGAATTCTCCACTTGTGTTAGACCTCAAACATTTGATCTTCAAATACATTTCATTCTCAACCATAACTTTAAATTCTTTGAATCTATCTACAACTTCATATTTCTCTCTAAGAAAAGTAACCCATATCATTCTAGAATACTCACCAATAAAAGAATGATTTATACATGTCACTTTGTAAACATCTCACTCTTGTAGGACCACAAAGGTCTGTATGCACTAATTCCAATAAAATGTTAGAATATTGTTCTTTACCCTTGAAACTTCTTCTTGTTTTCTTTCCAACCTGACACTCCTTGCAAACAACATTGATAGGCTTTGTAATCCTTGGAAAATATCTCATTGCTTGAACTAAATCGATTCTAACCAAGTTATGAAAATTGATGTGACACATCCCCCTATACCATAACTAGATTTCATTAATCTAAGTCATAAAGCAATAACCATTAACACCCTTGAGTTGATAAACATTTCCATCTATCCTTTTTTTACTAGAAATCATAGTTTTGGACCCTTTTCTAATCTCACATCCATCATACTAAAACATATGATTATATCCTTTGTTACACATCTGTCCAACACTCAAAGATTATTCCCTAAATTGTTGACATAGTAAACATCATCACTATTATAATTTCCATCAAAAATAATTGAACCTATTCCAAAAATCTTATCACTTAAATCATCTCCAAATTTAATGAGTCCTCCATTATATTTTTCAAGTTTAAAAAACTTACTCTTGTCTCTATTCATATGATTTAAGCAACCACCATCAATGATCCAATAGTTCTTATCCTATCTAACATGAAAAGTAGATACCAAAGTACATTTAGCCTTAACCTTTGTCTCTAGAGCACTCTCCTTCACACATCTTTCAGAGTTGGAAGAAACAGATTCATCTTTTAAATCCAAGAACAAGCATTCATTATCATCATAGTCTCTGTAATCAAATTCATCATCATAAATACCAACATCTTCTCTAATATAATAGATTTTATTTAACATATTACTTTGTTTTCCTTATTCTTATTGTTCACACTTTAGTTCAGACATCTTGAAGCATAGCGACCTATTTTTCCACAACTGAAACATTTGAAATGTAATTTACCTTTGTACTTACCAATGTCCTTTTTCACCCTTACAAAGTTAGCTTCCATGTCATCAAGATCATCTCCATCTGAATCTTCAATATTTTCTGATTTTCCAGCCTTGCAAGTTATCTCCACTTTTCCACCATTATTCAAACCAAATTTTCTCATTTCAAATGCAGTTAGTGTGCCAAACAACTAATCTATAGTGTAACTATTAAAATTTGCAACTTCCTCAATAGTAGAAACTTTTTAACCATATGAATTAGGAAGAGTTCAAAGAATTTTATTTACAACTTTAGGTTCTTTTATTTTTGCACCAAGACCTCTCATTGCATTCACAGGTTCATCAACCCTTTGCATGTAACTTGGAATTGTTTCATCTTCATACATTAACAAGTTCTCAAATTATTTCTTCAAATTCTGCATCTTAGCTTTTTTAACTTTATCATCTCTTTCATAATCACTTTCTAGCTTATCCTAGATTTCTTTAGCAGTTTTCAAATCCATAACTTTCACTAATTTAGAATTTACAAGATTGCTTAAAAGAATAAACATTGCTTTACCATTTTTTCATAGGCATTGATCTCATCACTTGTGCTTAGTTTGTTTGCAAGTATAGTGTAATTATTCTTCATTTCTTACAAAACATCATATCCAAGGTAAACTAGATATCCTTCCATATTAACCTTCCAAAATGCAAAGTCTATGTGATCAAACATAAGGATCTCCTTCTTGTTCACCATCCTAGATCTACCTCAAGTTGTTAAGCTTTTCTCTAAGGAAACTTTCTCTAATACCAATTGTTGAATGAAAAAGACAATTGAGGGGGGGGGGATGAATTGGTTGTATATTATCAAAACATGAAAAACCTCATTAACATTCAGATCCACAAACATTCATTAAACCCTTAATATGTTATGATGAATTAGCATGAAAAGAAAATAATAGAAAATTGAACAAATCAACACCATGCACAAGAGAAAACTAGATTTATGTGGAAAATCCAAGAAGAGAGAAACCACGGTGAGGATTGGCTCAAAATATAAGTAAGAGAGAAAGTGGTACAAAGACTCACTGCCAGAATAGGACACACTATCCAAAAAGGCTAATAGCCAAGGATCACTACTGGAATGAAAAGAAGATAGAGAAGAAATGTTACAAAAAGAACACGATCTCAATGCAATATGAATTCCACCATAATAGCTCTAACACCCTCATTGTCTATTTGAATGATTGTAGATAAATTTTTCTCACTACATCTGGTAATCCAACACTTGATAGTACTACTCTTCTCAATTTCACATCACTCACACCATACACTTCACACACACATCTATCTTTCATATATCTTGCATCTATCTTCATCTCCTTCAACAATTCAAATCATACTTGTACTATCCTCAACCTTGAAACCCTTTCCAAGGTTGGTAATGCACCTAAAACGTGCAAATTCAAATTAGGTTGGTGCCAAAACATTCCCATGGTGGATAGGAATGAAGATGAAACACAAAAATCCTTAGCTATGACCCAAATCTATCCTAACATGCCTCAACATGCTTCCAAAAACTTTGAAGATGCTTCACATGTAGCATAAACACTAGGTCGGCAGCTACTTGTGAAAACAACATTAAAATTTTAAGTACATGCTTCCTTTGATCAATCCATAAATTTCAAACAAAACAAAAACTTGAACATGATCCAAAAAAACCCTGAAAATTAACAAACTTCTTCGCAACAAATTTCACTTGAAGAATGTACAAGCCCAATAAATCTTGACAACACTACTACACATTATAACTTGAAATATCATCTTCTAGAACACCAAACCACAAATCCTCTTGACACATGCAAGAGACCAACACCATCAAATCTCACTTAGAATAACAAATCCTAAAACTTAACTATGGAGAAACATGGAGCAAAGACATTTCTCCTAGACACCTCTGTAATGCACAACTCACACACTGGTGAACATAAATTCTTCTATTCAACAATCCATCACCAAAAATTATGAATATATAATCTTTGAAAACCTGTAACCAACATATAATAAACCACACAAGATGATATTCAATCTAAAAGAAATGTAGAGAAAAATAAGAACACAATACTACAACAATCTCTCTCAACCACTACACAGTTGACACCAATGACAACATGTTCATACTTGCAACAAGATGTTCTTTATGCAAAATTGATAAAGAATATATGCCTCACCTATTAATATATTGCCCCTTTGTTGTTGAAATTTGGGCTTTTTCTCTACAAAATTTGGGGGTCTACTGGTCAATGAATGTCAAATTTTTTATGAAAATTTGGGTCTATCATTTTACTCACCCCCAAATTTTGGGGATCTAGAGACAAGTATCCCCCTTCATTTGATGGTGCATATAGAAGAAAAGGAATAAAAAGATAATATATAATGAGTAAAAGAGCCCCAAGGTGGTTTTTGGTATTTTCTTAAGGCTTCTAATAGAGAATATGTCTCTACATCATTGAAAATGCCCAAGAAGACCCCCCAATGAAATGAAGATCAATGTAGCCTAAAATTGGGATCTTAAAATAAACCCAAAATTATTTGACAAATCTAAAATTATAGCAAGATAAAACACTATATGGAGACCTCCACAATTGGGTTGGTATAAACTTGACTTTGATGGGGATGCAAAAGGTAACCCTAGCCCTACTAGCATGGGGGGTATAATAAAAAATTATGAAACAAAATTTATTGTGGGTTATGTTGGGGGTATTTTTAATTCTCAAGAAGGGACGTGGTTTTATTTATTCACCCTAAGTATAGATAGAATCTTGCATTTATTTGATTCCTTTAAACCCTTCTTTCACTTTGATTTGTACTATCATCTTAGCTTGGAAACTTTGTATTTTCTATTTTTGAGAATGGGTGGGGATAGGGTTTAAATGGGACTTGTCTCTTGTGAGGATTTTTGTAGAGATACACTCTTTTGACATATCTACATTGAGGGAGGCCTAACTCCTTTAATGGAAAGCCTCAATGAGCATGATGATAACCTATCAATTTATTTTGTGAATGGTTAGTATAATCAAAAAGTTAAGATCAGATGAATCTCATTTGAGGTTAGCAAGGAGAATATTGCTAAAGCGACCGGTCTATCTTGTAGCAATCAAAATTTAAAGAAACACACTAAAGTTAAGGACATTGACAAAATAAATTATTTTCTTAAAGAGAATGAACACCCCACCCAGTTGTATGCAGGCCATGATAGGAGCAAGCTGTTGACATTGTGGGACTAATTTTGTCTTGTGTTAATAAAATATGTTACTATTGAGGATAGATACAAATGTTTCTACTATTACCATATGCCTTCGTTGAATAATTTTAGGCACTATCTACCTATAAGATTCTCATTTTTCCTACTCTATCTCTTTAATTTTCTATCAAATAAGCCTTCAATCTCTCCACTAAAATCCCAAAAAAATCCCCAATCTCTCTCCATCAACAACTTATTTTAAGGCTCTACCATTTTCATCTCATGATCTACTCCCCAAAATCTATTCATGTGACCCTTGTGGAAGAAGATCTTGAGATTCACTCCCCCATTGAAGCCCCCTTGAACCCTCCCACTGCTACCAAACTAGGTATTGAGAAAAAGCTTATTCTTGCTGCTAGACAACACACCCTCATTACCAACCTTAAAACCTTGGATAAAAAGAAGTGAAAAAATAACAATGTATAGAGCTAGGAAGCTACGATGGTGGGGTTGTGTGATTCAGAGAACACTCATGTAATTTTTTTTGGGAAAACATGGGGTGAAGAAAAAATTGGATAAAAAAAAGGAACTCCATCACATTCTTTGTGGAAGAATCAAACTCCAAGGATGTGGAGGGTGAAGATAATTCTAAAGACACTGGTTTTGAGGAAAACTTGAATAGAAATGTTCTTGATGCTGGTTTTGAACCTTCAAGTGTGAGAAGATCTAACAAGCTAGATGATAAACAAAGGTTAGAGGTGATTATTGATGAATTTTATAGCGAGTTTAAATATGACACCAAGCAAGATAATAATAATCAGAAGATGGATGAGGATGTTGAAGAGTACATTGATGGTCCTAGCCACTTTTACAAGCTCAAGAAAATAAATATGGACTCCATCCTAGATTCCTCTCCCCATCATGAGAGCAGGTTGGATGGTAGCCATCTCTATGAGGAAACTGCTAAAGGTTACAATGCTCTACTAACTCATGTTAATACATTTGAAAAGAAGCTTAATCATCTCACCTGCTTCACTTTGAAAGGGATCTATCATTTTTTAGTCACTTTAGCATCCATAGTATAGGAGGAGATTAAGAAACATTACCCTACTACTGAACCCAAGTCCATAAGGCCAATATGGATGTTCTCAAAGCTTTGATGACACATGGAAGCTCTTTATGATGTGGAATGGTTATGTTTCCCATTCACAATCTGTATACTAGACGGTTGTCTTTGTGGCTTCAATCCATTGATCATATGACCTCATGAGTCTTGTCACCTGAGATAGGATGAGATCTAGTTCACTGATCTTTCTTAAGTGCTCCACATCAAAACACTGAGAATTGAAAATTCCATCAACTATTTTCTAAAAATCACTTTCTAAAACTTTAGCATTTCCGTCACTTCCATCCCCTTCCTTGTCAAGTTGCAATTTGAGGGAAACAATATTTTTATGAATCTCTTCTAAGATTGCATTGCATTCATTTTGAACCTCTTGAAGCTTTTGCAAGCATTACTTAGTAACTTGTGACTTCCATTCCACACTTTTATTCCAAATTAAGAAATTACCATCAATAACATTAGGTATGATATACTTAGTAGGTAACTTTTTCATCCAAAAACCTATCATGGCTTTGATTTCATTTACATACTGGTTCCATATTCTTTCCTCTTTTCAAGCCACAACAATCTCCTCTTGAACCTCTATCCTTGAAGCATTTTCCCTTTATATGCACTTAAGAGATTCAGAGATAAACTAATTACCTCTTCTAATTAGTCCGTTGCTCCATTCTTCAATAAACCTACCAAATTTTTGTTGTAAGTACGAGCTTGTCTGGTGGTGTTGCCATTAATGTTATCATTGATGTCAACACTGTTCAGTATGTTGCAAATTATACATGTATGACTGAGATACTGATGAGATGTTGTGAGTACATGGAGCTACCTTTATGGCATTGCAGATATGTCAGTGTGACAAATTTCCAAGTGATTTTGAGAAAATTAAACAAAGAGAAGTCAGAGTGTTGAGCATGTTCAATATGTGCTCCGATATGTGCTCTACATTTCTCCTATGTTGGTCCTATGCCTGTGAGGATTTGAAGGTGTGTTGATGATCTGATATAGTCTAAGTTTAAATTTTTGGTGAGATGGTACATGAAATTTGTGTCCATCGGTATATGTGTTCAACCGGCAGAGTTAGTGTTCTATGGACTAGGAGAAATATGTTTTCTCTACAGTTCTTGATTGATTTGTTTTAGATCATCCAGATCTGGGAGATGTCTTGTGAAGGTATTTCCTATGCTTTGGAAAAGAGGTTTGGAGTTTGGTGATCCGAAAATCATGTCTTAGCATTTCTGTGTGTGTCTACACAACCTAGATTGATTGGTGAAAGGATTTCAGTTTTTGAAGTCTATTATTTTTTCTATGGATGTATCTAGAAGATTCTAAGATGTATTTTTATGCATAATGAAGCATGTTGGATCATCCATGTGTCATCTTCTTATTGGAAGCATGTGCATCATTGATAATTTGTGTTTTCATTAGGTTTGGACAACCTAGTGTTTACACTTCATTCAAAGAATAAAATTAAATTAAGGGTGTGTAGATGGTTCATGAAAATAATTTTATTGGTCCACTCTTATTCCTTTCCACCACAAGAATTTAGAGTTTCAGACCTAATTTGAATTTATGAAATGATGTATTGTGGCCAACCTTGGTAAATGTTTCTAAGGTTGAGAATTGTATAAAATCAAGGTAAGTTGTGAAGAATTGTATGAAAATGTGATGCAAAGTGATGAAAGTGCGTGACAAATCATAAGAGAAAAAGTGTGTGTGAGTGAGTTGTGATAACAAATTTTCAGTGTGTTGAAGGTAGTGAATTGAAGGTTTCTGTAATCCTATGAATGTGCTTTAATTGCTGTGGTGGATCTTTTGTTCTCTTTTGTATCTATAGGCTATGAGCCTTCCTTTTGGACAATGAGTCCTTTGTAGGTAGTGAGCCTTTGTATTTGGATAGTGGGCCCTCTTTTGGGCAGTGAGCCCTTGGCAGTGAGCGTTTGTATTCAATTTATAATATTTATATTGTGAGTTAACCCTCACCATGTTTTTTCCCTTATTGAGATTTCCACATAAAAATCTAGTGTTCATTGTGTTGATTTTCTTTCTGTTATTTATGTTTCATGCTTATATTTAATAACATAATAGTGTGGTTGAAGATTTGATAAGTGATAAGTATAAATTTTTGTGACAACTAATTCACCTCCCCTCTCAGTTGTCCTATGCTTGTTTAATAATTGGTATCAGAGCTCTGGTTCCTTGTTGTAGAACTTAACCACTTAAGGAAGATCCAATGGTGCACAATTTTTCAATCCCTATGTTTGGTGGAAGTGACTACAAAGATTGGAAGGGATAGATGAGAGGATATATTATATCTCTTGGCTTCAATACTTGGAAGGATGTTGAGAATAAGTATACACTTATGTCTAGTGGTGTTAATACTACAGATGAGATCTCTACATATGAAGAAAATGAGAGGGAGACGTATGTAATTTGCAGTGGTTTATTTAACAATGAGCGAATTAAGGTTAATTATTTGGATACTGCATATGATGTATGGAAGAAGCTAGAAGATATGTATGAAGGGAATGAAAAAGTGAAATAGAAAAAGAGACTAGCGACAAAGCATAGATTTGTGAACCTAAAAATGGAAGATGGTGAAGAATTTACAAGTTTCTTTCATAGGGTTGAACAAAATGCAAATGAGGTTAGAAATCAAGGAGGAAAGCTAGTAGGTGAAGACATAATAGAGAAGATCTTGATCACCATACCAAACTACTACAACAACAAGATCTTGGTGATTGAAGAAATTTATGACCCTAAGAAGTACACCTTGGAACACTTGTTCGGCACCCTGCAAGCATTTGAATTGAGAAAGTTTTGGAGAGATGACAAGATAGAAGAAAAGACAAAAAAAAGTTAAGGAAATGAAGATTGAAGGGGAAAAAAATAGTGATGATGTTGATGAGTTGGAAGCTAACTTCACCACTTGAAGTTGAAGAAAGGTACCAGAAAGTATAAAGGTATGTTTCCCTTTAAATGCTTTAGTTGTGGTAATATTGATCATTATGCTTCAAGATGTTTGAATAGAGATACCCATAAAAAGAACAAGGATTATAAGGGTAAGGCTGGGAAGGATAAGAAGTATAAGAAGTTTTACTATGTTAAGGAAGAGGCAGGTATTTTTGATTGTGAATCTAAAAATGAGTTTGATGATAGTGAATGCTTATTCTTCGCTTTGGAAAATAAATTTGTATCCACTAACCCTAGAAAGTGTGTAAGAAAAAAGGCTCTAGAAGTTAAAATGAATAGGATGGAAGGTACTCTGGTTATCGCATTTCATGCAAGACAGGATGAAGACTACTGGGTAATTGAGAATGGATGTTCAAATCACATGACCGGAGAGAAGAGTAAGTTCACTAAATTTGAAAAATATGATGGTGGTTTAGTCATGTTCACTGATGATTCAAGAGCTAAGATCTGTGGTAAAGGTTCAATCAATTTTGATGGAGTGCATAACACTGATGATGTATATTATGTGAAAGGTTTGAGGCATAATCTTTTGATTTTTGGTTAGATGTGTAGCAATGGCTTTAATCTTGTGTTTTAGAACAATACTTGTGAAATAAAAAAAGCATTAGGAAACGAATATATGATTTTTGTTGGAGGAACTCATGGAAACATCTATCAACTGAAAGTAGTTGATGATCATAGTCTTGCATCTTAAATCAATGAAAGTTGGTTATGGAATTGAAGAATGGGACATGTGAACTTTGATAACTTGGTCAAGATCAGTAAAAAGGAAATAGTTTTAGGACTTCATAGAATCACAAGACCTACTAATGAGCTATCTATAGAAGTTGTCAACTGGGGAAGCAGACAAGATGTAGCTTTAAAGGAAAATAATATTTTACTACTAACATGCTGGAGTTGGTACATATTGATCTCTATGGTCCGACTAAGACTAGAAGCCTGAATAGTGATAGATATTTCATGTTGCTTATTGATGATTACACTTGGATGGCATGAGTTGATTTTATTAAAGAAAAGAATTAGACCTTGGATAGGTTTAAGATATTCAAAGCAAGAGTGGAGAATGAAGTAAATTTGAAAATTAAATGTTTAAGATTGGATAGAGGTGGTGAATTCACTTATGGTAAATTTAATGCATTCTGTGACATGCATGACATAAAAGGACATTATTATGCTTTGAGAACCCTTCAATAGAATGAAGTAGTTGAAAGGAAAAACATGACAGTACAGGAAGCTTCTAGAACTATGATGAAAGAATCTAATGTATCGGATGTGTATTGGAGAGAGGCAATACATACTACCGTTTATGTTCTAAATAGAGTTAAGATCAAACACAACAACACAAAGAAACCTTTTGAATTATGGATTGGTAAGATTCCCACTGTGAAATATTTTAAGGTATTTGGAAGCAGATGCTATATTAAAAGAGATGATGAAAATATTGGAAAGTTTGATGCTAGATGTGATGAAGGAATATTTCTTGGTTACTCTACCACTAGCAAGGCATACAAATGTTTTAACAAAAGATTAAGGAAGACTATTGGGAGTGCTAATGTGAAAGTTGATGAAGACATACATAGACCTATTGAGATAAGTGAAGTTGAGCCTAATGCTCCTATTTACAAACATATACCTAAAGAAAATAAAGAGAAGGAAGAAGAAGAAAAAGAAGAAGAATAAGAACACGTAGAAGAAGAAGAAGTAAATGAACCAAAACTTGTTATTAGGACTCCTAAATATGTATAGAAGAATCATCCAAAAGATTAGATAATTGGAGACAAGAGTGAAGGTGTAAAGACAAGAAGCAAAGTTGCAGCTGAGGTAAATTTTTTTTTACTTTCTAAAATAGAACCACAATCTATAAAGGAAGCATGAGAAGATGAAAGTTGGATGAGATTTATGAAAGAGGAATTGCAACAGATAAAAAAGAATTAGACATGGGAAATAGTCCCTAGACCTATGAACAAGAATGTGATTGGTTCTAAATGGGTGTTCAGAAACAAACTATATGAAAATGGAGTAGTAAGGAATAAGGAAATATTGGTATGAAAATGATATTCATAGGTTGAAGGCATAGATTTTGAGAAAAATTTGTCCCTGTGGCCCAAATGGAAGCTAACAAAATGTTTTTGGCATTTTCTACACACAAGGACTTTAAGGTATATCAGATGGATGTTAAGTCAACTTTTCTAAATGGTGAGTTGGAGGAAGAAATGTACATGGAGCAACCTGAATGGTTTCAATTGTATGACAAGATGGACATGGTTTGTAAATTGAAGAAAGCATTGTATGGATTAAAGCAAGCTCCCAGAGCTTGGCATGCAAGATTGGACATATATCTGACAAAACAAGGACTCAACAAAGGTTCTGTTGACAATAAACTCTACTTAAAAGTGCAAGGTAATAATATGTTGATTGTAGTTGTTTATGTTGATGACATCATTTTTGGAGGAAATGAAGGCATGTGTAAAAATTTTGCTAGAGAAATACAGAAAGAATTTGAGATTTCTATGATTGGTGAATTGAATTTCTTCCTTGGTCTACAAGTGAATCAAACTGACAAAGGGATATTTATTTCACAATCCAAGTATGTAAAAGAGTTGTTGAAAAGGTTTGGGATGGAGGATTCTAAACTAGTTTGTACCCCTATGGTAACCAAATGTAAGTTGAGCAAGGATGATGAATCTGCTAGGATTGATCAGAGCAAATACATATCCATTATTGGTGGATTGTTGTATCTCACTGCTACTAGACCAGATATTATGCATGTATTGTGTTTAGTTTCCAAATTCCAAGCAGATCCTAGAGAAGAACATCTTATGGCTGTAAAAATAATATTTAGATATCTTACTTCACCCTAAGTGCTTGTATAGATGTTAATGGTGATGGATGTGTAGATGACCAAAAGAGTACTAGTGGTGGTGCTTTATTTCTTGGTGGGATATTGGTTTCATGGTTGAGTAAGAAGCAAGGCTCAATTTCTTTATCCATTGCAAAGGCCGAGTATATTGTTGCCGCATCCTATTGCACACAAGTTTTGTGGATGAAGAAAACTCTAAAAGATATTGGTGTAGTATGTGATGAACCTATTTATATTTTTTGTGATAATACAAGTGCAATAAAAATTTCAAAGAATCTAGTTATGCATTCAAGAATGAAGCACATATCTGTAAAGTATCATTTTCTGAGAGAGAAAGTGTTGGAGAATGAGGTCAGATTGGAATATGTAACTAAAAAGGAACATATTGTAGACATATTTACTAAGGATCTTTCGAATGATAATTTCAAGCATCTTAGGGAGAGGTTGGGGGTCATTTTCCCTCCTAACTAGGTGCATATGAAGGTGCATTAGTCCAGTGAATTCAAAAATTCTTCATTTACCTAGACTGATTGATGGGTCTACTCCACAGGGGGAGTAGAAAAGATTTCATTGTTGCAATATGAGTGTACTCCTAAGGGGGAGTAATTGGAGCATTTTTTTTCTTTCCATTGATGTCAAAGGGGGATAAAATGTTGTGTTTCCATCAATGACAAAGGGGGAGAATGTTGCAAGTATGAGCTTGTTTGGTGGTGTTGTCATTGATGTCGACACTGTTCAGTATGTTGCAGATTGTACATGTATGGCTGAGATGCTGCTGAGATGTTGCGAGTACATGGAGCTACCTTTATGATGTTGCAAATGTGTTGGTGTGATGAGTTTCCAAGTGCTTTTGAGAAAATTAAACAAAGAAGAGAAGTCAGAGTGTTGAGTGTGTTCAATATGTGCTCCGATGCATGCTCCACATTTCTCTTTTGTTGATCCTATGCTTGTGCATATCTAAAGGCGTGTTGATGATGATCTGATGATGATATAATTTGAGTTTTAGTTTTTGGTGAGATGGTACATGAAATTTGTGTGCACCAGTATATGTGTTCAACCAATAGAGTCAGTGTTCTGTGGACTGGGAGAAATATGTTTGCTCCACAATTCTCCACTACTTTGTTTTAGATCGTACAGATCTGGGAGATGTCTTGTGAAGGTATTTCCTATGCTCTAGAGAAGAGGTTTGGATTTTGGTGATCTGAAAATCATGTTTTAGCATTTATGTGTGTGTCTACATAGCTCGAATTGACTGGTGAAATGAGTTTAGTGTTTGAAGTCTGTTATTTTTGTTACAGATGTATCTAAAAGATTCTGAGATGTATTCTCATGCATAATGAAGCATTTTGGATCATCTGCATGTCATATTCTTGTTGGAAGTGTGTGCATCATTGATAATTTTTGTTTTCATTAGGTTTGGCTGACCTAGTGTTTACACTTCATTCAAAGAATAAAATTCAATTAAGGAAGCATGTAGATGGTTCAAGAAAATAATTTTATTTTTTCCACTCTTATTCCTTTCCACCATGGGAATTTAGAGTTGCCAACCTAATTTGAATTTATGAAATGATGTATTGTGGCTGACCTTGGTAAATGTTTCTAAGGTTGAGAATAGTATAAAAGCAAGGCAAGTTGTGAAGAATTATATGACAGTGTGATGCAAAGTGAGAAAAGTGTGCCACAAATCATAAGAGCATAAGTGTGTGTGTGTGTGCTGTGATAGAAAAGTTCTAGTGTGATGAAGGCAGTGAATTGAAGGTTTTTTTAATCTTGTGAATGTACTTTAATTCTTGTGGTGTATCTTTTGTTCTCTTTTGTATCTATAGGCAACGAGCCTCCCTTTTGGATAGTGAGTCCTTTGTAGGCAGTAAGCCTTTGTATTTGGATAGTGAGTCCTCTTTTTGGAAGTGAGCCCTTGGTAGTGAGCCTTTGTATTTAGTTTATAATCTTTATATTGTGAGTTAACCCTCACCATGGTTTCTCCCTTATTGGGTTTTCCATGTAAAAATCTGGTGTTCATTGCATTGATTTGCTTTCTGTTATTTATGTTTCGTGCTCATATTTAATAATAGAATAGTGTGGTTGAAGATTTGATAAGTTATTAGTTTAAATTTGCATGACAACTAATTCACCCCCCTCTTAGTTGTCTTATGCTTGTTTAATAAGGTTTTGCAGTTGACTCCTCATTTTATTTACTACCTCATTTCTTATTAAAGAAAAGGGATCAAAGGATGACTTAGCTTGAGATATTAGTTGAGGTGGCATATCAAAAATTGATTTTAGGCATTCAGTCAAGACTTGAATTTTCATTTTTTAATTCATCTTTACTTTATTTTTTCTTCTTGGACCTCTCAACCATGCTTGCTACAAACACTTGGAATATTTGTACATCCCCATCCCTTGTAGGGGGTCCCAGGTCAATTCTGTCAACATCAAAGTCACTGGCTATGGCCTGAGTAACTTCTTTTGTGCAGTGGGATGAGAAACTTCTAGGAATGAGTTTCCTGATATAGTATCATCAATTAATTGGGTAGTAGTTTTCAACTTCTTTGGCTTTGGAGTTCTCTAGAGCAGTTTCCCAACCATATCCTACTTTGGGAGATCCAGTTGTACATGTATCCTTTTGTCTGGATAGAGTTTCTTCTAGCCAAATAGGAGTACTAGGGATGTTGGTTGTTTTGGAACTGAAGGAGCTAAAATGTATCCTATTGGTGGGGGGAGTATCTATTCGAACATCCTCTGAAGGGCATAAAGAAGGTTTTTTGTTTTAGAGGATCACCAACCTCCTTATCAAGCAATGACTGAGGTGATGGGGAGGTACTAATATCAATATTTCATAAGTCAACTCCTCTTTCATCCCCTTTATCGTCATCCAGATTGGGAAAATTAGGGAGGTCTTCTCCACAAGTTGGTTGAAGCATATCCCTATTAAGGGGTTCTTCATCTCCATCAACCTAATCCCTATATTTTATTAGTTGTGGAGAAACTTGAGAGGTCCCTACAATTACAGAGGGTCGACCACTACCTCCTACTTGTTGAGTGTTTTTTTATTTGGTATTAGGATTGTATTGCTCTATCTTCTTCTTAGTAACCCACTCGTGTGTCCTTTCTAGGACATCAACAGTCCTTGCCTAGATTGTTTCTTTCTCTTTACTACTCCAATCCATGGTAGGAATGGGTCAACTGGCTATTAAGTCTATGAAAATTGGGTCCACTAAATCTGACCCATCATCTTCAATTCCTTGCACATAAAAAATAAAATTATAAGTGATTATTTGTCTCAAGGAAAGTCTCATCCAACTCCTTATTACTTGAAATTCATCAAAACAATCTACCTAATAGTCCTCTAGAGTAGGAAGGTGAAGAAAACTAGGACCTAGCATCAAATTATCTTTAACATAATCTTTAAGATCAAAAGGAAAGAATTCATCATAAGTCTGTAGATTGTATCTAGTTATTTATTTTTCTATATTGAGGGCATCTGACATGGAATCACATGTACAAGGTCCAAAACCAACTTGAAATTGTACTATCACCCTTCTCCACTCCTGACATCTCTTATTGATGTTTGCTAGCTACCTGCAGACTTCAATCATGAAAAACTTATCTTCTGGGTGCCTTGGGAGCTTGATGGGAAAACTAGTAAATCCACCAACTCAAATATAAGAAAACCTCTAAAATTGAAAAAAATGATTGCCATAGAATTTAACAAATTGCATAGGCTCAAGCGACAACCACATTTCAATCTTCCCTCATAGTTCTCTGGTTACTATCATAGTGAAAGTGTTTGATATTATCTTGTGATGAAAGAAGCTCTTAGTCAATTATAGTTTACCTAGGTACTCAAAAATTGACACCTAATCATGAGGGAGATTACTAGGTCTTAATCCTCGCCAAGGTCTAGTATTTGCAATAACATAAATTAAATAGGAGGAAATGAATAATTCCCTATCAGCCTAAAAGTAAACTAGTTGGTTGTGTAACCTGTCACTGATAAGTGTTTCGTAATCTAGAAATTGAGTTCCTTTGAGAATAATCTGGACAAAGAAATACATCCATTCTTGAAAGCCAAAAGTGTCTTCATTTCCTATAAATATATGAAGCAAAAAAATCATGTTATCTCTTCCATGAAATGATTCCTGTGTAACTTCTAAGGTAACTAAGATTTTCCTCCTCTAGGTTTAGCCAACCAATTCCTTGTCATTATGTTTTGGTAGTTCCCCTTCTTGAGTGAAAACTTGATTTGAGCATTGGTGAAATCCATGGGCGAGTAGGGTTCTCTTTTAGGGATTTTCAAGCACAAAGCAAAGGTGGCTCTTTGGATTTAGACTACCATCTGGTTATCTTTATTTCTTATTTCCCATGTTTGAGCATCATAATTCCTTGTGCACTCTAAAATCAATTATGGTCATTGAAAAACTATGTGAAAGGTGGTTGCTTCTACTAGTCTACTCTCAATTACCCACTGTGTGATAGGTGGTGGACTAGGAGCACTGAATTTTTCTTTAAGCTCATTAATGCTCATTGGCCCTAGCTTAGTATCTCCTATTTTTGGCATATCACATGTATGGAGTACTCATAAGCTTGACACTTAATTTTGGCCATTTTTGGACTACTAGGGGTCGAACGAATTTTCTCCAAGTAATTTAAACTATAGGGAATAACAAGCCTTATAATTATATGCTCATAAGGAAAAGATAAGGACAAAAATACCTCAGAGTGATCCTAGATTTTGAGGGTAGAAGTGTGCATTGGTATGCTCCCTTTATTCACATTTTTTGGAGTGAATGTCATAGCTGGAGAATGTCTGTTATTGGCATGAATTTCTCTTTTAATTCCTGTGAGAAGTGTGCAAGTTGATAAACATTAAGTGAAACTCTTCTTGTGTTGGCACGTGTTAGCTTTCATGTCACTATATCAATATAACTACTTTTCTAATATTTGAAAAGGAATGGTTGTGTGGGTAGGGGAATGGGTAGTTCACATAACCTTATAAACCACTGCTCGAGTTCATACTTGGCTGCAAAGTACTACACACCTAATGAAATTAGCTATTTTTCTTTCTAGGCGATAAATGTGAGAGTTTGACGAACTCAATAATGCATCGCCAATACTATTTATGCTCAAAAAATATACCAAAGCAGGAATTTCATAAGTTCACCTAACTAAAAAAAACATCGCTGACACTTCAAAACAAGTAGGAAGCTTCATGGGGTGGGTGATGGGAGAGTTAGAGTCACTTAATAAAACACCGCTAGAGTTATGCCATACACCCAAAGCACCGCCAATATATGACTTAGCCAAACATTGAAAGATAAACATGAAATTTTTTTGGGGGGAGGAATTAGGTAAGAAATGGCTCAAATTGGGGATGAAGAATGAAAAGGATGAAGCAAATAACCTAGATATTTAAGCTTATATGGTCAACATCTTATCCATTGGGAAACAAAGTCAAGAAATTATCAAAACTAAACTCTTAGACACGCATAAGGCACAAAAAAATTGAAAGTAAAAGCCATAACCTAACACCCTAGAGGGGAAATTAGAGATGGTAGAGCTTGAGATGTTGCCCATTGTAAGGAATAGTCAAAGGAGTGTCATCAAGATAAGCCAGATGAAAGGTATTAGGTTCACATTCTTGAGTTATTTTGAATAAGCATGTCTAGAGAAAATCAAATTTCCTATGAGAACCTTTGGGTTCCTTGAGTTTTTCCCATAATAATATCGAGTGTCCAATCATAAAATTCCTTGGCTTGGATCTTCTATCAAAAATATTTTTGAATTCATCCTGATGCATGGTTATTTTCTCCACCATCTCATCATGCTACTCTTCAATTTTGGCCAAGTATAGGATTCTCTATTCCAAGGCATCACAAAACTCTTGGTCCTCAATCACAATCTATAGTTTACAAGAAAATAGATCCAACAGAAGGGGAAACACACTTCCCACTCTATAAAACAACTCAAAAGGAGTCATCTTGATTACCTTCTCAGGGATTGTCTTGTTAGCCCATAAAGCTTCATAGAGTTTCTTATATGCCAATTCTTTTGATTTTCATTCACCAATTTCCTTATTATATTTGCTAGGTTTTTATTGTTGGACTCATCATGTCCATTCCCTCGAGGATAGTAGTCTACCAAGTGTGATAAGGAGATTCCATAGTCATTGTACAAAAGTGTATCTCATTGGAATAAAAACTCATTGTGTTATTAGTCACCAGCTTGTAAGGAACTCCAAACTTGACTAAAATGTTTTCTTTGATGAAGTCATAGACCACTTCTTAAGTAGTCCTCTTCATAGGAATCACCTCCACCCATTTGGTAAAGTAATTTCTCACTGTAATGTGAGTGTAACCTCCACTTGACTAAGGACTAATAGGTCTTATGAAATCTAGATCATATTTTTGAAAGGGTCCATCGATTACAATGTGTCTAAGGGGAAGCATTGCCAAATGAAGTTGACCTACATATAGTTTTCTTTTTTAACATTTCACTACCTAGTAATAGGAATCTTTGCACATTCTTTTCCAATAGTAACCATACCTCATAATCTTAAAAAAAGTCACAATTGAAGAAAAATGACCCCCACATGCATCATTATGGAAATTCCTCAACAACCTTTCCTGTTGAATTTTGTCTACATATATCAAAAACACATCATCTAGTCCTCTCTTATATAGAGTGTCTTCCCAAATAACATATTTGGATGCCTTCAACTTTAGGTTCCTCTTCTGCTTCTTCAAAAGATACTTTGGACTCTTTCCATAAGTAAGAAAATAGGAAATGTATGAGAACCACTCATCATGAAGGCTAATGATTAGGACCAAAGGAAGGTATTCCACATCGTTCTATTCATTATGCTCTTCTACCATCTGTTTGCAGAGCCCTCTTCCTCTGACTAGATTTGTAGGCTTAAGATCCAAGTTAGATTCTTGTACTTTAACAGTCCAACTACCCATCAAATTGCAATCAACATCTTGTTGGGTAAGGATGATTTTGATAGCAGGCTCTAGTATATATACAACTGAATGTGAATGTAGAATATAAAAACAAAATTTCTTAATTGCCTTTACTACTGCAAAAGCATGCTTTTCTATTTGAGAGTAGTTGAGCTCATGCTTTTTCACTGGGAAACTCACAAAGGCTATGGGTGATTACACATTCTTTTCATTAGCTTGAAGTAGAATGGAAAATACAATATATTCTAAGGCATAAAAATAAATAATGAAATCCTTTTTAAAATCAAGACGTACTAGAATAAGGGCCTAGGAAATGGCTTCCTTGATGTCATTGAAAGCCTATTTTCCAGATTCATTCCATTTAAAAACCTATTGCTCTCTAATCATTTCCACTATATGTTTGGTTATCTCAAAAAAGTATAGAATAAATTTTCTCATAAAATTAACTTTCCCAAAGAAAGACTTCACACCAGTTTTACTAGAAGGAAGGCTTAACTGAAGGATAGCCTCAACTCACTTAGGAGCTATTCTAATCCCTTCTTTGGACACAATATGACCCCAAAGCTTACCTTTAGTTACTCCGAAGACAAAATTCTTAGGATTGAGGGAGATGATATGCTCTTTACACCTTTAAAGCACTTACTCCAAGTCCCTTAGCTGATTCACTCTCTTTTTGGAGAACACTATTAGGCCATCTAGATAAATGATAATGATCTCATTCCTGATGTCTCCAAAAGAAAATTCCATGGCTTTTTGGAATGTTGAGCTGGAATTAATAAGCCCAAAATTCATCCTATTGTAAGTGAAAATTATCCAAGGCATAGTGAACACTGTCTTATGTTGGTATTCTCTCGCCACACTAATCTAGTTATAGCCAAAGAAACAATCCAACATAGACATTGTTTTTGAGCCAAAAATTGTTTGTAGGATGTGATCCATGTTGGGAAGTGGGTAATTATACTTCAAGGATGCTTGGTTGAGATTTTTAAAGTCCACATAGATCCTTATTTTTCCATTCTTTTTATGGATTGGAACAATGTTGGCTACCCAAGTTGAATGATGAATGGGGTAAATTATTCTAGCTTTCAACATTTTGTCAATCTCTCTAAAAATGACATCATTTACCTTAGGTTTATAATTTCTTTATTTATGTCTGAAAGCAAATATCCCACCCTTCAATGGAATGTGATGTTGAAATTTTTTGCCCATGAAATTCTAAAGGTCATCATAGCACCAAGCGAAAACTTCCTTGTACTTGATGACCATGGCTATCAACTTTTCTCTTTCCTCTAGAGAATTTTTTTTTCTAATATAAAACATTTTGGTAGAGTCTAGACTCTTGATGTTCACTACTTCAAAATATCCATAACTACTGATAGATTCACTCATTTTTTGTTTAATAGATTGATCATGCCGGCCAAATAGATCTTCCAAGGAAACTAGTCCTTTAGGGATCCTATTTCCTTTCAATTGTATGACCCCATACTTCAACTCATTGACGTCATTAGGGAAAAAAAATTTACACTCATTGGAGCTTCCTTCAAAAAAGGTTTTGGAAAATATTTCAATAGTCTCAAGGAAGGCTTATATCTACTTTTCATTCTGAAACACTTGCTAGTGATTAACATTGTTAGGAAAAATGGGCTGATATATTAACTCAATCTTATAAGATTTGTTTTTGAAATTTAGATGAGGTAACAAAAGGGAAGTAGAAACAACTAGAGAATCATCTCTGTAATTTCTTTCCCTAGGAATGTCCTCTATTAATAATGACTCAAAAAATTCAATGGCATCCCACACCTAGTTCTTGTAATATCTTAAACTTTCATTCTTAATAGTGAAAATATTCGGTACCTACTTGATGATTAATTAGACATCTCCCAAGACTCTAAGCATCTTGATACCAAAACTCATTGCTTTATATATTCCCAATAAGAGGGCCTTGCATTTAGTGGTATTGTTGGTGTTTGCAAACTCCAATTTATAAGAGAAAGGAAGTTGTTCACCAAAAGGCGAAATGAGGACTATGCCTACTCTCGAACAAGAGTTTGAGCATGTTCCATTGAACTCCATTTTCTAGAGTTCTAAATTGGAACCTGAGCCAACCATGTTGATCTCTTTATCTTCATCTAAAAATAACATGTAATTTCCAAATTCAACTTCTTTGGAAAAAATCTAAGCCTTAGGGTCCTTTGATTTCAACACTGTTATTTTTTCTTTAGGCTCAAGTTCCAAGCGTACCTTCTTATTACCAATCGGTATAGTAGCATAAGACCAATCTAGCTAAAATTCATCACCTAGGTCTTTGCAAAAAGTTTTTCTTAATAACATGTCAAAGATGGCTAGTATATTGGCTGCCAAAATGGTGAGCTTAATCCATTTGTTTGGATGAGATGCAAGCACAACCTATGTGTCTTTAATATGTCCAATTAGAGGAACTTGTTTAGAATCCATAGAATATAATTTCCTGAATTTCTTGGTCAAGTTCAATCCTAGAGCTCAGGTAGCTTACACATGCATTACATTATCAGAGGTGCCAAAGTCAATAATACAGTTATTAAACCTGAACCCATTTATGAATAGGGACACATAGAAATGATTAGGCTTATCATCAAAAGTGTATGATGAAGACATTTTATTGTTTGAGGCTACATTTGCTATAGAGAGTTCTAAGAGCTAATCATATGTTCATCTAAATCCGCATGAGACTCAGATTTCCTTGTTTTGAAAAATTCTTAATCTATCTAGCTCTTTAGGATTCATGCATACATATTCTACTTGTGAAATTTGTAGTTTATAATTCTTGCAAAATTCTACAATATCAAAAACTTTGGGAGGATTTTTATTAGACAACACATTAGAAGATTTGGAATAATCTTCTATGGTTGTGTGTGATATATTTTCTCACTTCGAAGTAGCACTAGATCTAGTAAGAAAAACTCTAGGAGAATTATAAGTACCTTTTTGATTTGTGTTTTATTGTCCTTGTGTGATAGAGGCATAGGTAGGCTCGTCTAGAGTGATGTAGACATCTCCACTTCTATCATCTTTAGGTTCAAACTCAAGGTACCCATTTGTAGATTCACCATACTGATTGGAAGGGGTCCCTTCCTCAATAACATCTTCAATGACCTCCTTCATAGAGGCCATTGGAATGAATTTGTTCATTTCAAGACATTCTACTCCATCATGATCAGAAGTAACATGAAAGGCACACATATTCTTGTGATCTCATGGGGGAACTTCTATCACCAACTTCTATTGAGTTGGAGGTAGGGGAAGGTTCTTATTGCCTGGCTAATAATTTTCTTTTCTTGAGAAGTCTTGATAAGGTTGATTGCTCTTGGATAATTGTCTTTTAAGGTCAATAATGTCATTTTCCAATCTTTGTATCATAGGGTTTGATGAAGTAGACAGTTGCACCTTTTTTGTATGTATCTCTCTTTTCCACTTTCCCACTGTGATAAAGTCATCTACTAATTCGATAGCAAGCATTTGTGTGGCCTCCAATGTATTCATTGGTTGTCTTTTTAGGAGTAACCCAATAACTGGGTGTTGTGCCTTGATGAAGAAACACTTTTGTGTCTCTACTAATAGTCTCTTAGCAACATTGATTTAGGATAACAATCTATTAAACTTTGTAACAAACTATCTCATAGGCTCATTTGCCTCTTTCTTCATTTGTATCACCTGTGCTAGTAAAGAAAGATCATGATCTACACTTTTGAACCTGGCTTCAAATTTACTCAACATAGTTTCCCAGTTGTTGATTAAACCATGTAGTAATTGATGGTACCATTGTGCTGTAGCATCCAACAAATATTTTGCAAAGATCCTAACTACTACATCTTCCTCTTGTACTCCAAGCACATCATAAGTTGCAAAGAAAATGTCAATATGCTCCTTGGATGAAATTTATCTATCACCCCTAAACTTGGGTAGATTTTTATGAGAGCCTTTAGGTAGGTAATTTAAATTATTTCCCAAATTCAAAAGACCTATAACAACCCCCCATGGGACAAGTGGTTGATTGGCCATAATATGAGTAAAATTTATGACTATAGGAAGAACAATCCCATGTAATACTAGGGCTTGAGAAGTTGAATAATTAGGAGGTTCTCTAGTTGGAGAAGTAGGTCTACTTCTAGCCCCAACCTTTCTTTGGGGAGGAATAATGTAGGAAAATTTTCTTTGCTAGAAGGACTCAAAAATTGGATCTAACAGGTTCCTACTTCTTTCACCTCTAGTAAACCTTCTAGAATCCAAGATGAACCTAAGATATTCATTATTGAAAACCCAGATAAGGAAACTCAAAATTCATTTGATTCATTCGATGTCCCTAGTAGAGTCATCAAAAATTTGTTTGCTAACAGATTGGGCACCTTGAGAAATAATGAGATATTTTTCTTGAAAGGTGTGGTAATGCGTATAGTTTCTAGAAAGTTCACAATTTTATTTGTGAATTTTCTCTTAATTTGGAGGTATAGATCCCTCATATGATATGCAATAAATTTTACTAAACTAATTAAACATATGTATGCTTTTAACCAGAAAGTAGGAAATGAAAAACTCAATACAAGGAAAACTCCTAATACCGAGTGTAGAGAATAGTAGTAAAAATACTGGCTCAAAGACCAGTTCACATATAGTAGAACATTAAAATGTTGGCACAAAGACCAATAGGAATTAAACAAACTAAAGAACTACTAACACGTAGACCATTTTGCAGAGGATGAAGTAATATTACTTGTGAATTGAAATCATGTATAAAGATGGATACTTACACAAACACAAATGAATAGCATAAATATCTAGATACACCCAAACACATAGATTCAATAATATTGGATATCTTTATAAGCTAAATGTACACAGAAAAATAGAGATTTCACTTCATAGCCAAATTTTTTTATTCAATATAATATCAAGGCTTTCAAAGATGTCTAGAGAGAGAACAGTTTGAAAAAAAATACATATATAGAGTGTGGTAAGTAATTGATTCTTTCCCATAACTAATTTTTAATAGAATGTATTTTCAAGAAATATTAAAACAATTGAAACTATGATGGTGGCACTTTGTTTCCAACTTCTTCAAATGTGGAAAGTCATTTTTCGTAAGGCTTGGAAAGCTTTGATGACATGTGTCCAAGATATTTATGATGTGGAATGGCTATGTTTCCCATTCACAATCTACATGCCATCTGGCTATCTTTGACAACTTCAATCCACTGATCATATGACCTCATGTGTCATGTCACTTGAGATAGAATGAGATCTAGTTCATTGAACTTTCTTAACTGCTACCCATCAAAAGACTAAGAATTGAAAATTCCATCAACTATTTTATGAAAATCACTTTCAACAACTTTAGCATTTCCATCACTTCCATCCCATTCCCTGTTAAGCCACAGTCCAATGGAAACAAGATTTTTATGAAGCTCTTCTAAGATTTCTTTGCATTCAGTTCGAACCTCTTGAAGCTTTTGCAAGCCCTACTTTGTAACATGTGATTTCCATTACACACTTTTATTTTAAATTAAGCAAAAACCATCAGTAGCGTTAGGTATGATCTACTTAGCGGCTAAATTTTCCATCCCAAAAATTATCATGGACTTGATTTCATTTACATACTTGTTCCATATTCTTTGCTCTTTTTTATCCACAACAATCTCCTCTTGAACCTCTATCCTTAAAGCATTTTCCCTTTGTATGCACTTAAGAGAGTCAGAGAGAACCTGATTACCTCTTCTAATTAATTTTTTCTCCATTCTTCAATAGCCCTACTAAATTTTTTGCAACTTTTCATTTTATTTACTCCCTCCTTTCCTATTAAATTCAAGGGGTTGGAGGATTATTAGAGTATTGAAACACTAAGGAGCAGGGGGGGTGAATTAGTGTTTGCAAAAAAAATTCAATTTATTTGTTTGTCATAAATTTATGTAGATAGTTTCTTTGTGATAACTTGGAAGATCAAATGATAATAAATAACCCAATCATAAAGGAAAGATTAAATTCTTGGACAACATAAAAATTCAAATGCTAAAAGGCACACAAGACTAAATTTTTGAACATGAAGACTAAACATACCACAAATAATGAGAAATCATAACACAATGATTTATAAGTGGAAAACCATTTACAAGGAGAAAAAACCACTGAAAAGTTAAATTTATTAGGCCTCACTGGCATAACCTCACTGATTATAGCCTCATGGAAAAAATATAACCTCACTGGAAAAATATAGCCTCATTGCAAAAATATAGCCTCATTGGAAAAATGGCAATCTCACTAATTACAACCTTAGTGGGAATAGAAATCTCACTAATTACAACGTCACTAGCATAATAGTGTCTTACTAACATTTTTTGAGAATAAAGATAAAGAATAAAAGATAGAGGATCTCTATGTTTCATTGTAACTCATGACTACTTTCAATCTTAATGTAGTTTATGTCCTATAGGTTTCATTGAATTTGAAACCTAAAAAAAATAGAAGGAATTACTTCATTTCACACTAGATTTTTGTATATAGTATTTTAAAACACAAGACTTAGATTACAATCCAATGATGAACAACATTTTCAAGAACTCATTTCATAGGGGTTTGAGAGAAACCACTTCTTACAAAACACAATAATCAAACAACCAAATCAAATGAATCTACAAAATTAGACATTCATCTCTTTGTCTAACCATATGTCATGCATAAGCCACATTTATTTATAGCAATCAATAACTTGGTAAACTACATTAAATCCATACCTTTGTCAATGATAGAGTGCAACTGAACTTACAAATATTAACTATAAAAACATTGAATCCTTCAACTATAGATAACTACCATTGTCTGTCGATGAGAACTTCTAGAGTACTTCATTCCATACCATAAGCATCAAAACCCTACTTGTTTTCTCATACAATAAGCTTGATACCTTCAATACACTAAAAACATACAATATTCACTTGTTGGGTCGATAAACCCATAAGGGGTTCATGAAAACAATATATTTAATCACCCTCCAAACTGTTACATAAAGCACCCTTAACCTGATAGAGCAGGTCAATGCCCAAAAAAAAATTCCATTTTGATACTTAGGATTTATAAATAATTAAAATATTTCAAAATCCTTGAAGACATGTGAATGTCCCTAGCCACCACACATTTTGATAGCTTGATACTTTAAGCAACACTTTACACTTAGCAATTTCTACATCCTTTGACACTCTTACACAAACTAGGAAGGATGAACACTAATGTCAAGAAACTTTAGGTACTATTGTAATGAGCAGTGAATATCACAACACCAAATTGAATGATGAATGAGTAGTGGTAGTGAATATATCATCACTAGAATAGTGGGCATAGAACATGAATATCTCATTTTCATGAATGATGCATGTATCAAGGATGAAAGGAATAAACCATGAAATGCATGACCCTTGACATCAATGAAAAACCATTGCAATGACAACAATAACATCAATGATAAACCATTGAAATACCAACAAGGATGAATCAACTTGAGATATCGGTTGAGGTGGCATATCAAAAACTAATTTCAGGTATTCAACCAAGACTTGAATTTTATTTGTAAATTTGTCTTTACTTTCTTTGTCCTTCTTGGAGCTCTCAACCATCCTTTTTGTATAAAATTGGAAAATTTGTACATCCCCATCCCTTGTAGGGGGTCCCAGGTCGATTCTATCAACATCAAAGTCATTGGAGGTGGCCTAAGTAACTTCTTTTTGTACAGTGGGATGAGACTTTTCTAGGCATGAGTTTCTTGATCTAGTATAATCAATTAAGTGGGTAGTAGTTTTCAATTTCTTTGGCTTTGGAGTTCTCTAGAGAATTTTCCCTACCATATCTTGCTTTGGGAGATCTTGTTGTATAGCTTTCCTTTTTCTAAATAGAGTGTCTTCTAGCCAAGTAGCAGTACTAGGGATGTTGATTTTTTTAGAATTGGAGGAGCCAAAAATTATCCTATTGGTGGGGGGAGTATCTATTCAAACATCCTATGATGGGCGTGGAGAAGATTTTCATTGTAGAGGCTCACCAACCTCCCTGTTGGGTGATGAATGAGGTGATGGGGAGGAAAAACTAATATCAATATTTCTTAAGTCAACCCCATCTCCTTCATCCCCTTTATCTTGGTCTAGATTTGGAAAATTAGGGAGGTCTTCTTCACATGTTGGCTGAAGCATTCCTTGTTAGGGTGTTCTTCATCTCCATCACCTTGAGCCCCAGATTTTACTAGTTGTGGGGCAACTCCAGAGGTCCCTGCAATTACATAGGGCTGACCACTACCTCCTACTGGTTGAGTGTTTTTTGATCTGTTATTAGGATGGGATTGATCCATCTTCTTCTTAGTAACCCACTCTTGTATCCTTTCCAGGACATTAGTAGTCCTTGCCTCAATTATTTCTTTCTCTTTAGTACCTGAATCCATAGTAGGAATGGGTCAAATGCCTATTAAGTCTATGAAAATTGGGTCCACTAAATATAACCCATCATCCACAATTCCTTGAACATCAAAACTCAAACTATATGTGATTATCTATCTCAAGGATAGTCTCATCCAACTCCTTGTTCTTACATCAAATTCATTGAAACAATATATCCAAAAGTCCTCTAGAGTAGGTAGGTGAAGAAAACCAGAACCTAACTTCAAATCATCTTTAACATAATACTTAAGATCAAAAGGAAAGTGTTCATCATAAGTCTATAGATTTTACATGGTTATTTATTTTTCTATATTGAGGGAATCTAACGTGGACTCATAGGTATAAGGTCTGTAACCAACTAGAAACTGCGTGCTTTCACTCTTCTTCACTCTTGGAATATCTTGTTAACGTTTGCTAACTGCCTGTAGACTTCAATCACGACAAACTTATCTTCTTGGTGCCTCAAGAGCATGATGAGAAAATTAGTAAATCTACCAACCCTAATATAAGAAAACCTCTAAAATTGAACAAAGTGACTACCATAGTAATTAACAAATTGCATAGCCTCAAGAAACAACCAAATTTCAATCTTCCCATGTAGTTCTCTGGTTACTCTCATAGTGAATGTATCTAATATTATCATGTGATGAAAGAAGCTCTTAGTTAGTTGTAGTTTATCTAGGTACTAAAAAATTGACACCCGATCATTAGGGAGATTATTGGGTCTCAAGCCTGGCTAAGGTCTAGTATTTGCAATTGCATAAATTAAATAGGAGAACATGAAGAATGCCCTATCATCTTGAAAGTAAACTAGCTAGTTGTGTAACCTATCACTGATAAGTGTTTCCCAATCTAGAAATGGAGTTCCTTCAAGCATAATTTGCACAAAGAAATACATCCATTCTTGAAAGCCAAAAGTGTCTTCATTTCCCTTGACTTTGTGAAGTAGGAAAATCATGTCAAATATCTCTTTTGGAAAATGATCCTTGTGTAAATTTTAGGGTTACTGAGATTTTCCTCCTCTAGTTTTAGCCAACCAATTCCTTGCCATTATGTTTTTTGAGTACCCCTTCTTGAGTGAAAACTCAATTTGAGCACTGGTGAAATCCATGGGAAAGTAGGGTTCTCTTTTAGGGATTTTCAAGCATGAAACAAAGGTGGATCTTTGGATTTTGACTACCATCTAGTTATCTTTAGTTCTTATTTCCCGTGTTTGAGCATCATAATGCCTTATGCACTCTAAAATCAATTATGGGCATTGAACAACTATGAGAAAGGTAGTTGCTTCTACCAATCCACTCTCAATTACCTTCTATGTGATAGGTGGTGGATTGGGAGCACTGTATTTTTCTTTAAGCTCATTAATGTTCACTAGCCCTGGCTTAGTATCTCCTATTTCTAACATATCACATGCTAACCCTGTGATGTACTCATACCCTTAACACTTAATTTTGGCTATTTCCGGACTACTAAGGTTCAAATGAATTTTCAACAAGTAATTTAAAATGTAGGGAAACCAAGCTTGATAATTTTATACTCATAAGAAAAAGATAAGGACAAAAATACCTCAAAATGATCCTAGATTATGAAGGCAGAAGTTTGCATTGGTATGCCCCCTTTCTTCACATTTTCTAGAGTGAATGTCATAGTTGGATAATGTCTGTTCTTGGCATGAATTTCCCTTTTAATTCCCGCAAGAAGTGTGCAAGTAGATAAACATTAAATTCAACTCTTCCATCATGTTGGCACATGTCAACCTTCATGTCACTATCTCAATATAACTGGTTTTCAAAAAAATGAAAAGAAGCAGTTATTTGGGTGGGAAAGTGGGTAGTTTGCATAACCATATCAATCATTTCCCGAGTTCATACTTGGCTGAAAATTAACACCCACCTAATGAACTTAGTTGTTTTTATTTCTAGGAAGTAAATGTGAGAGTTTGAAAAACTTAATAACACATTGCCGACACTGTTTAAGTTCAAAAAATAGACCAAAGAGGGAATTTCATAAGTTCACCTAATTGAGCAAAAAAGCCATTGAAATTTCAAAACAAGTAGAAAGCTTTAAGGGGTGGGTGAAGGGAGAGTTAGAGTAACTTAATAAAACACCACCAAAGTTATGCTAGACACCCAAAGCACCACCAGTATATGACTTAGCCAAATTTTGAAAGATAAACATGAATTTTTTTTTGGGGCAAAATTAGGTAACAATAATTAATTTTTTATAAGTTTCTTAACCTTTATGAAGAATTTCACATCAAATAAAAGTGATCCACTCTATATTACCTACAAGGTAATGGGCAAGAAACATGTGTAATAAAATCCTTATCAAAAACCTTGAATAATTTGTTAATGACACTAGTTGTGGCTAGAACCTTCAACTTGAACCTTCTTTTCTATTACAAAAGCATTCACCCCTACACATCAGCCACCTCATGTTCTCTCATATTTGGTACTAAATTCATCCTACCAATTGAGATTAACCTACCTTCCTTATGCATCTCAATGTGTGACCTCATTATGACTGAATCATATGAGTGAAACACCTATATGAACTCAATGTCTTTGATGAACACCATCTCAATATCCTAAATCACTTAAAGTGATATTAAATTAGTTGTGCCACAACTAAAATGAATGCATCAAAATAAAAAAATTTAAAGTCAATGACATTTTGTGAGAAAAGAAGATTAGAAGAATACAAATTAAGATGATGAGAAAAATAGGAAATTTGAATCAAATTGGAATGGTCGTGCTATGCAATCATTTTAAAATATAGATCCAGAGCATATAAGCTCCCAATACTTGAAGTTAAATGTTTGGAGGAACCCATGAATATTGTACACCTTAGGTGATTCCATACCTAATTTAGTAGTGTCAATCTCATAAAGCTATTCAAATATAAAAATGAAAACTCAAAAATTTTAAAAATAAAGAGAAAATTCCTTATGGTGAAAACCATATCTATGGCACCTTGGGAAAGTACCAAGATGAAAACCCACTTGCAAGGATCATGTGTAAGAACCTAATGTATATTACCCATAAGGTTTCTTTAAACTTGGGGGAAAGATAAAAGACATTTCATACTTGTTTATTCTATATAGTTTCAATTGTATCTTTTTCAAAATTATCTTCCCATATCACTTTTTTCCTTTGGAAAATATTTTTCTTATATATTCATTCATGCTTTTGATAAAAATAGTGATTGTACCTAATAACAAAACTTGATGTCATGGCATGTCCCCTATTATCTCCATTGGCCATAACAAACAAACAAATAAATAACCCTAAAACCTCACTATAAATTACATTTTAGGGAAAAATTCCCTTGTCACACACATAATTACTCAATCGTATAGATTCTTTACCTTTCCCTCTAGATGAAATCCTTGTTTAGAGCTACACCTATA
This sequence comes from Sequoia sempervirens, assembly GCA_007258455.2. Classification (NCBI taxonomy): domain Eukaryota; kingdom Viridiplantae; phylum Streptophyta; class Pinopsida; order Cupressales; family Cupressaceae; genus Sequoia; species Sequoia sempervirens. The sequence goes on from VDFB02000003.1 coordinate 645,533,486, forward strand.
TCCCTTGGGATATATTGCTGCTCAAAATTGACATCACTACTCACTTTCACAGTGATCTATAACTTGGTTTTCAACTTGATGAGAGGTAAATTGTTATGTGTCTATTCTTTTTTGTTTGAATCTTGTTTAGTTTAATGTGTTTTTCAACCCACAACATACTCTTCTTATATCATGGTCTATTATATTATGCTGTGTCTTGATGATATATTTTTTGGGGAGTGTTTACTATTTTTTGTTGCTTGCATGTATGTTCCATTCCTTCGTGCATATAATAAAACATCATCAGAGTTCCTTATAACCTAATGCACATTACCATATGATATATAAAATTTGGGTTACTCAAGGGTGCCTTTCTTGAACAAAAGCAGTGAGAACCAAAGAGTCATGGGGTAGCAGTGAGAACATGTACCTATCTACAACTCCCACAACCTTTCTCTAGCTAACCAACCAAGGCAAATGTCACCAACTCTTTGTCCCTCCTCTCGAATTTTTCTTAGGCCTCCTATACCTTTCCATCTTACCTAAATCTCTTTTTATCGTATTTCTCCTTTTGAGAGCCCATCCATGTTCTCTACACCCACCCTCCCCTTTTGGGGTATGCCTCCATATTCCTTAATTTATTGTTAAATTCTTGGGGCATCCTAGATTCAAAATCCAATCAACCAATCCAACTCAATTAGTCAATTGATCAAGCTAAGTTACCTTAAACCAAAAAAATTAATATAACTTTTTCACTATCACCATCCCACCATGGTGTTCATGATTATCTTTTTTGTGAAACATAATTACTCTTGTTAGTCTCAACAATTTTTAAGTTCACAATAAAACATCAAAGAGAGGTAAAATTTAGACATATAAAATCATCCTAATATCATTCCATACTAACATTTCATCATCATCAGTAATTAAATAAATATATTATTTAATTACTCAAGTTCACCACCAACTAATTAAATAAATGTTCTTTAATTAGTCTAACTCAATTAGATAATCTTATTATTTAATTATCTTAAGTTTCAATTCACATATAATTAAACAATTCTATTATTTATTTATCTCAATTTCCATCTCACTTCTAATTAAATAATTACTTCATTTCTAGCTCAGAGGGGTAATTAAATTAAATTATATATATATATATTCCCTCCACCATTTGGAGAAATAAATGATCAACTAATTCTTTTTCCCTCCCATTTTGAATTTTTCTACTTTTAATGAAATAATATCATCCCTTTATTTTGAACAAATTTAACCATGACTACTTTTCTCTGCTTGATCTAAGAGATTTCTCTCATCTAGGGGAGAGGGGCTAGTAGTTGTGCAGGGTCCAATAGTTGTGCAATCAATTGTGATTATAATACCTAGTCTTACTGCATATCTATACTATATATTGTAAATAAATAGTTCAAATGTAAATAAAAAAAAAACCAAATGTTGATTAGTAGTGGATCCATAGTTGAACACATGAGAACCTCTGAATGTTATATAAAAAAACATAAATACATTCATGAAGAAGTGAAATAAGTAATTTTTTGTCTCAAATAAAATATCATAAGTATCCACTATAAGTGTGTCATTTAAAAAATAAAATGTAAGCATTTAATAAAATAAGACACTCATTTAAACAAGTATTGTTATCATAGTGAAAAAATATTGTTCTTATGTGTACAACTATTGGGGTAGCAATGTACAAGCATTGGAGTATTTTATATTAATTGTTTGTCCTATCACAAATATAAAGGGTGAGCAGAATAAATACCATGTATTTTCCCATTAAACGTGAAAGATTTTCAAAAAGTTTCAGTGTTCAACTATTGGTCCATTTTTGTTTGATATAAGTTGTATTTTAAATAATTATGTTTTTTTTTATAACAACAAATAGTTTTTTTTTGTGTTCAACTATTGGTCCATATGTGTTGAATATAAAAGCTAGAGATATCAAATATTTATGGTTACCAATAGGTATCTGGTGCATTTAGGTTGCATATTAATTTTATTGTAAATAAAAGTATGATGTTCTACAAGCAACAAATGATTTTTTTTGGTTCAACTATTAGGGTCTCATGATTAATTTTGGTTGAATTTTAAAAGTCAAATTTTAGACACTTCTCAATAGATGTGTTGATGTGGCAAGTTGCATGATGAGTCACACCTCCAAATCTTAGTTATAGATAGATAAGAGACCAGTCCACATTTCAAAAAAAAGAAAGAAAGTTTTACAATATTCCAATCAATTGCTACATGCTGACAAAGTCAGCCGCACGACTACTGACCCCTCTCCATTGTTGATCTTTCAGACAAATCCTCACTATTCATTCTCCCTCCTAAAAAAATTAAATGAAAATACAAGATTCCACACATTCATCAATCATGATTGATATAAGATTTTTAAAGTAAATACTTGAACAACTACATCCAATCTATTGAGCAAATTCTACTTTTGTTTTACATTTTATTTCATATTCTAGCTTAATTTGAATTTGTGTTTACAAAACTAAATATTTCATATCCTCGTTTCTTTGAATAAGAGGAGAAACAATAGAATGACACACACATTCGTTCTCCTTTTTAGCTAGAAACTCTGAGAAATAATAGAGCTCATACTGCCTCTCCCACAAACACTCGTTATTTCTACATTTATCTTTAGATAAAACCAGCTGACACTATAAGACAATCTGCCCATGTTTTAAAAAGCACATGGATCTGACCAGTATACACGTAATCCAACACCCAGTTGCCAAAGAGCACGCATCCATATTAATAAAACTTTCCCCTGGAAGTCCTTTAGAAATGTCCATTTCCACACAGATTTGTGCATCTAGGCAGTACAAGTCTAATATTGTTGTTTCATGTTCTATTGCCACTGAATTCACTATAAAATTATAAAATTATTTTTCCTCTCCTCGAAAGCAGGGATGATCTGCGTCAAAGATTATGGCCACAGATCCAAATTTAGTACCCGAGCCAGATGATGGGAGTCATAGGACAATGAAGTGATTGCTAGAAAAAGAAACAAATCCACTCGAGCTTAGTGACCGTAATGTTCTGTATGTGGCGGCGGTCTGCACCTATAAATATATTCAGCCTGTTTGCATCTCACGTGGTGCAAAAGGTGACAAAAGGGAATTCGTGGATAAAAACCCACCACAGTAAGTTCTAAATTGTCTGATACTGTGTCGTTACATTCTCAGAAACCCAAGTTAGATCCGTATTTCCGTGGTATACAAAAGAGAAGGATTAAAATTATAGACTTGACAGTTGGGCCGCCCCAACTATCCCATCGTCAAATATGTTCTTTAGAGCGAAGCAGAGATGAGGATTGAAGAAAAGGTTCAGTTCGGAAGCTCTAGTGTAGATTACGTTCGTTTGAAGCTCTGCGCATGACACCCGCAAAAATGGAAGAGTGTGGCCAAAAAGACTTTATGGGTGCTAATTGTTGTTGAAGGCTCTTTCTCCTCAGAGTATTTTTTGGGTTGCAAGAAAGATGAACATAGTGTTTCCTTGAGGCCATTGGCACAAGTTTGGTACAACATTAGTCAAGCCTTAGCGTTATCTAAAATATGGCCATTGGGGGCATCTCAAAAGACAACGTAACATTTGGTAGTAACATGATACCTCTTATGTGCCCACCAAGTTCTCACCAAGACAAACATTCACTTTTGAGGGCGACCCAAATGGGCTATCCTTTGATTTTTAGGGTGCATGCAATTTTATGAATTTTTAATGCTTGAGGGTCTATAAAAGATCAAAAGCAATCACATAATATTTTTGGTGAATTATGGAGATTATGGACTCATGAAGTGTAAATCAAGGTGTTTTATGGGTTAGACACAAATGGGTCTCTTTCAAGGAAAGGCCATTGGTTTGGCTCCATGCAGGGTTTCAAGTTGATCAAATTTCAAAGGAATCAATGAGAGATTATGGTTATCATTGAGGTATGTAAATGTGCTAATAATAGCTTTGTGTAGTGGGATAGGGTTGTATGTTTTCACTTTTGTTGTCTATACCTTAACCAATCAGTAGATGACACCTTCATATTCATTGAAACCATTAGGAATGTTCAAGAGGAGGAACCATCTTGGTTGGAACTCATCTAAATCTACAACTCAAGGAGAACTTGGGTGTGTCATCTTGTACAAGTCAAATTATTGAATATCTCAATTGAGATGTTAGGATTTCCAAACAAAAGGTCTTTCAAAATCTTCTCAAGAATATTCTTCCTTCTCACTCCTCTCTAGTGAACACTAAAGAGGGGAATTTTATATATGGGTGCATGTAAGGTCATTGAAACTTTAATTCTATTCATAGAAACTTTATTTTCTATCCACAAATGGGTAAGCTATTTTTCTAAACTCTCAAATGAGACTATCAACATCTATATTTATAGTTTGTGATAAAATACTTGAGGCTAGTTTTCTTCAATTCTTGTGTTCCCTAGTGATGATGTGTCAATAATTATTTCCTTTGTACCAACCTAATAATTAGAGAGGGTGTACTAAAACAAAAAAATGTTACCAAATGTCATTGTCATTAGCTAGGATATGATGACGATTAAATATATGAAGTCAATTCCCTTCAAATTTTCTTGACTATGGTGTCAAATTATCATGTCACTTGTGCTTGTCATATATTTCATGTCGATTCTTCCTAAGGTGTATCTCATTACATGAATGTTTCCTTGGAATATTCCTTAAGAACTTACTTAGCTTGATTACCTAGTGAAGATCATCTCTCCCTATCCTAATTTTCAACATCTACTTATCAGTATTGAATAAATTAAGGTTAGGTGTTACATAAACTAAAATATGGGAGGGGGAATGCAAAAAAGAATAAATAATCTAAGTTTGGAAGGGTTAACCAAAATAATTGTGAAATATTATGGTAGGAAACTTGTGAAAGCTTTGACTAAATTTTCCATAATCATCTAATGGGATCTTGTTGCAAGTATGAATGTGTATGGTGGTGGTGTCATTAATGTTATTATTGATGTCAACACAATATAGGTTGTAAAGAAAGGAATCAAGTGATTGAAGGTGGTGCATGTATAGTTGAGATACTGTAGAGATGTTGTGAGTGCATGAAGCTATCTTTATGGTGTTGCAAGTGTGTTGATATGATGAGTTACCAAGTGCTTTGGAGAAAATTAATAAATAGTGAAGTCAAAATTGTGTGTGTGCTTAGCATGTGCTATGGTATGTCCTGAAGTGTTGTTTATAGGCATCCTTGGGTGATATATTCTAGATTATAGCTTCTAGTTTGATGAAGAGTAAAATTTGTATTCACCGGTGTGTGAATTGGTTTGGTAGAGTTCTATGTCTGTGGATTGGGAGAAATATATCTATTCCATAGTCCTTTGCTAGTTTGTTTCAGGTCTTGCAGATCTAGAAGAAGTCTTGCAATGGTGTTATCTATGTTCTATCAAAGGTGTTCGTGGTTTGGTGCTTCAAAAGACTAGTTTCAGAGTTTCTATGCGTGTCTGTACAGTTTAGATGGATTGATGGAAAGTGTTGAGTATGAAGGTTGTTGCAATAGTTGCAAATGAATTTTAAGGCATATAAGATGTATTCCAGTGTACGGTGAAGCATGTTTTGTGGTTCACATGTTATCTTCTTGTTGTGGAAGTGTGTAATTCAAAGTTCATTAGTGTTTTCATTAGGTTTGGCCGATGGGTATGTGCAGGATCATCATGGAAAAAGTAGGCCCTTAAGTGGCAAAAAATTTAGAAAAATCAGAGTTAGGAAACATGACGTAAAAAAATGAATAAGTTATCTATATTATTTCTAAAATATACAAGAATAGAATCTATAGAAAATTTAATGTAGTTTATAAACTACTAGGATTATTTGAAAAGAAAAAATCTATTTGGTGAAAATTTGAAATTTCAATGCACTAGTACTTAAATTTCAAGGAAAAAATAAGTAGGTATCTATCTGACCACCCTAGGTAACCACAATAAAATGATAATATTTTTGTATAATATTTTAGATATAATTAGAGTACTCATGTCCCAATGTGATGCATATTTTCTTGTAATTTTTTTCCAAGTAAATAATTAATTATGAATTTTTTATTACAAATTTTAAAAAATATAAAAACCCGTATGTCTAACCACCTTAACTTGATAAAAAATTCATGAAATTCATTTTTTCTTTTTTTAATCCTATAGTATATGAAGCATAGAATGTGACACATGTTTCAGATTAAAAAAATGTGATACTGTTTGAAAGCTATAGATGTTTTTCAATTAGCCTATCAATTACGACTTTAGTCATAATTTAAATAGAAAACTAATAATAATAATTTATTAAATTCAAAGTAAAGCATAATTTATATTACTAGAAAGCTAATAATCTCCTTTAAAAACCCTTTTCGTTTCATCAATTTTGGGTAGAAAAAAAGTCGTCAGCCACATACCCCACACATACCCATCATATTGCCACTTTCTAGCCCATCATGACCCTACACATACCTTGACCTGGTGTTTACACATCATGTGAAGGATAAGTATCAATTAAGGAAGTGTGTGATTGATCCAAGATGTTGTTTTGGGTCATGGTTAAGTATTGGTTTGGTCCACTCTCATTCTCATCCACCGTGGGAATGTTGAGTTGTCGACCTAATTTTAATTTGTCAAAGAAGCATGTGCAACCGACCTTGGAGAAAGTTTCTAAGTTTGATGATGGTATAAATACAAGATAATGCATTAAGGATTGTACACAAAAAGTGTGAGAATCAAGATAGATGTGAGAAATTGTGCAAAATTGAGTTGAGGCAATGAGAACTTTAATGTGTTAGACTCCTAAAAGTAGTGAGCTAATGGTGTTTGCAATTCTCTAATCAAGGTTGTAGATGTGTGTAAGTTGTTGTGGTGGATCTTTTGTTGTATTGAGAGAGTGTTCTCTGTGTAACATTCTTCTTTCTATCTTTCTATATCTGTAGGTAGTGAGCCTCCCTTCTAGACAGTGAGTCCTATCTTCGGTAGTGAGCCTCATTGTAAATGGTTTTCCATGTAAATGTGGTGTTTCTAGTGTTGATATTACTTTTTGTTATTTTCACTTCAGGCTCATACTTAAAAAAAGATTAAAGTGGATGTGGAGCCTATAATTGTTTGAAATTTTTGTGATTGATGACAATTGATTCGCCCCCCTCTTAGTTGTCTTGTGCATTTCAACAATTGGTATCAGAGCTTTGGTTCCTCAGAGAAGAGCTTAACTACTTGAGGTAGATCCAATGGCACACAAATTGATAATCCTTGTGTTTGATGGATCTGACTACAATTTCTAGAAAGTGTAGATGAGAGGTTACCTAATCTCTTTTAGTTACAAGACTTGGAAAGATGTTGAGACAAAATATGTTGAGCTAGCAAGTGGTCCTTCTACAAATGAGATTTCTACCTTTGAAGAAAATGAAAAAGAAAGGTATGCAATCTATAGTGCTTTATCTAAGATTGAGTTGACAAAAATTAATTCATTGGGCTCTACTTATGAAGTTTGGGAAAATTTGAAAGATATCTATGAAGGAAATGATAGAGTCAAATTGTCAAAGAAGTTAATAGCTAAGTGCAGATATGAGAACTTGAAAATGGAAGAAGGTGAAGACATTCCAAGTTACTTTTGGAGGGTTGACATTGTAGTAAATGAAGTAAAAAATCAAGGTAGTACTCTGATAGATGAAGATGTAATGGAGAATATTCTAATGACCCTATCAAAGAGTTATAGTGATAAGGTCTCAACCATTGAGGAAGTTTATGATCCAAAGAAATCCACGAAAGAACAACTATTTGGGACCTTGGCCGCATTTGTAATGAGGAAATTTGGAAAAGAAAAGGAGAAAATAAAATAGCCTTCAAAGCTACAAAGGTAGAAGATGATCTGGATGGTGATAGTTCAGAGGAGTTGGAAGAGAATTTTACAAGGAAGTTGAAGAAAGGTACCACAAGTAAAAAGGTATGTTTCCTTTTAAATGTTTCAGTTGTGGAAATATTGGTCACTATGCTTCAAGATGTCCAAATATAGCTATACACAAGAAGAGCAGAGACAATAAAGACAAAAAGGAAAAAAAGTTCAAGAAATTGTATTCTGTTAGAGAAGATGTTGGAATTTCTAATGATGAATCTGATTTTGAGAATGACAATGATGAATGCTTGTTTCTAGCCTTAGACAATAAATCAATGTTTACTAAGCATGGAAGATGTGCAAGGGAATGTGGTCTAGAAAACAAGAAGGATGAGATGGAAGGTACTCTAGTTACTTCCTTTCATGCTAAACAAGACGAAGATTATTGGCTAATTGATAATGGTTGCTCAAATCACTTGATTAGAGATAAAAGTAAGTTTACTAAACTTGAAACTTATGAAGGAGGATTAGTCATGTTTGGAGATGATTCTGGTGCAAAGATTGTTGGAAAAGGAACAATTAGCTTTGATGGAAAACACAATATTGATGATGTCTATTATGTTAAGGGATTTTAAGGCATAATCTCTTAAGTTTTGAACAAATGTGTAGCAAAGGATTTAAGCTTCTGTTTTAGGATAATACTTGTGAGATCAAAAAAGGGTCTGAAATTGTGGTAGCTATAGGAAGAAGCATATATGGAAACATTTATTAGCTTAAAGGTGTTGATGGTCAGGGTTTTGTGTCTCAAGTTAATGAAAGTTAGCTATGGAACTGGGGGATGGGACACATAAACTTTGAAAATCTGATCAGGATTAGTTCAAGAGAAGTTGTCAAGGTTTTTCCTAGAATCACAAAGCCTACCAATACTATTTGCAGAAGTTGTCATTTGGGAAAACAAAAATGATGTAGTTTTAAAGGAAAAGAATAATCAACTACCAAAATGTTGGAATTGATTCATATAGACCTTTGTGGTCCCACAAGAACAAGAGGTCTTAATGGTGATAGGTATTTTATGGTTCTTATTGATGATTATTCTAGAATGACATGGGTTAATTTTCTTAGGGAGAAAGATCAAGGTCTAGATAGATTCAAGGTGTTCAAGGCTATGGTAGAGAATGAAGTGAACCTGAAAATCAATTTTTTAAGGTTTGAAAGAGGTGGAGAATTCACCTCTAATGATTTTAATATGTTTTGTGAAGAGCATGGTATAAAGAGGAATCTTTCTACTCCTAGAAATCCTCAGTAGAGTGGAGTTGCTGAGAGGAAGAACTAGACTGTTCATGAAGCTACAAGGACTATGATGAAAGAGGAAATTGTACCTGAAGTATACTAGAGAGAAGCAATTTACATTGCAATTTATATTCTTAACAGAGTTCAGACCAAAGGTATCAACACAAAGATTCCTTATGAACTGTGGCGTGGAAAAAAACCTATTGTTAAGTGCTTTAAGGTGTTTGGAAGAAAATGTTATATTAGAAGAGATGATGAGAATCTAGGAAAGTTTGATGCAAGATGTGATGAAGGTATTTTCCTTGGATATGCAACAAATAGTAAAGCTTATAGATGCTTCAATACAATATTGAGAAAGATTGTTGAAAGTGCAAATGTAAAAGTTGATGAAGATATGCACAAATCAATTGAAATAAGTGAAGTTGAACTAGATGAACCTATCTGCAGAAAATTACAAGAAGAGAAAAAGGAAGAAGAACATATTGAAGAAGAAGAAGCTCTAGAACTTTCTCCTAAGACTCCAAAATATGTATGAAAAATCATCCAGAAGAACAAATAATTGGAGACAAAAGCGAAGGTGTAAAAGACAAGAAGCAAGGTGGTAGCAGCTGAGGTAAATTTGTGTTTACTTTCCAAGATAGAACCTAAAGCAGTGTGTGAAGCATGGAAAGATGAAAATTGGGTTAGAAAAATGAAAGAGGAATTACAACAAATAGAGAAAAATAAAACATGGGAATTGGTTCCTAGACCTATAAACAAGAATGTAATTGGTACAAAATGGGTATTTAGGAATAAGCTGAATGAGAATGGTGAAGTAGTAAGAAACAGAGCAAGGCTTGTGTGCAAAGGTTATTCACATATTGAAAGAATATGCGTTGAGGAGACATTTTCCCTGGTGGCAAGAATGGAGGCTATTAGGATATTTTTTAGCATTTTTTGCTCACAAAGATTTCAAGGTATACTAAATGGATGTTAAGTCTGCATTCCTGAATGGAGAACTAGAAGAAGAGGTCTACATGGAACAACCAAGGGGATTTTAGTTATCAAATTAGCTTGACATGGTCTGTAAGTTGAGAAAGGAATTGCATGGACTTAAATAGGATCCCAAAGCATGGTATGCAAGGTTGGAAAGATATTTGACACAACAAAGGTTTAGGAAAGGCTCCAAAGATAGTAATATTTTTTTTTAGTATTGAAGGAAACAAAATGTTGATAGTGGTTGAGTATGTTGATAATATTATCTTTGGAGGAAATCAGGGTATGTGCAAGAGATTTGCAGAGGAGATGCAAAAAGAGTTTGAAATGTCTATGATTGGTGACTTGAATTTCTTTCTTGGAATTCAAGTGAATCAAACTGATAAAGGCATAATCATTTCACAATCAAAGTATGCTAAAGAATTGCTGAAGAAGTTTGGAATGGATGACTCCAAATCGGTCAGTACCCCTATGGTGATTGGATGCAAACCAAGTAAGGATGATGAATCTCCTAAAGTTGATCGAGCATGTGCAGATCTATGATTGGTGAACTATTATATCTTAATGCTACAAGACCAAATATCATGCATGCAGTATGTTTGGTTTCCAAATTTCAAGCAGAACCCAAAGAAACACATGTTACAACTATGAAAAGGATATTCAAATATCTAAAAGGGACTCTAGATTATGGCTTGTGGTATCCTAAGGATACTGATTTTACTTTGAGTGCTTACACAATATAGATTGGGCTGGTTGTGTAGATGACGGAAGAGTACAATTGGTGGTGAATTCTTCTTGGATGCAAGTTGGTTTCATGGCTAAGCAAGAAATAGGATTAGTTTCTTTATCCACTGTAGAGGCCAAGTACATAGCAACATCATGTTGTTGCTACAGTACTATGGATGAAGCAAACATTGAAGGATATAGGAGTGATGTGTGATAAGCCTATCCTATCTTCTGTGATAATACAAGTGTAATAAATATTTCAAAGAATCTAATGCATTCAAGGATAAAGCATATATCTATTAGATATCATTTCTGAATTCTGCCTACAAAGGATCAAATTGTTGATATATTATGAAGGCTCTTGATACTTTTGAGTATGTTGAGAAACTGTTACTTCCCTCCTTCATTGAACTATATGCACATGGAGGTGCATCAGTCCAGTGGATCTATAAATTCATCATTTTTTTGGACTGATGACTAGGGTCTACTTCTGGAGTATGAAGTATCATTGTTGCAGTATGAGATGTATGTGTGAGGGGAGGATCATAATTATGATTGATGTCTTCCATCAATGAGATTGCAAGTTGTCATTAATGTTATCATTGATGTCAACACGATGTATAGTTGGATAGAGATGTTGTGAGCATGGAGCTATCTTTAATAGGATTGCTAATATGATGAGTTACCAATTACTTCTGAGAAAATTGATAATTAGTGAAGTCAAAATTGTGTGCGTGTTTAGAATGTGCTCCAGTATGTGCTCCACATTTCTTTTGTGTTGATCTTTATATGCTTGTGCAATTTGAGGCTTTGTTTATGGGAATCCTTGGGTCATATATCTTGGATTATAGCTTATAGTTTGATGAAGAGTGAAAGTTGTGTTTATTGGTGTGTGATATAGTCTAGTAGAGTTGTTTGTTTGTGGACTGGGAGAAATGTATCTGCTTCATAGTCCTCCACTAGTTTTTTTGAGGTCTTGTGGATTTGGAAGAAGGATTGTAATGGTGTTATCTGTGTTCTATCAAAGATATTCATGGTTTAGAGCTGCATAAGAATATTTTAAGAGTTTTTATGTGTGTCTGTATAATCCGAATAGATTGATTGAAAGTGTTCTAAGTATGAAGGTTGTTGTAGTAGCTGCAGATGAATCTGAAGGAATATAAGATGTGTTCCAATGTACGATCAAGCATGTTTTTTGGTCCACATGTTATCTTCTTATTGCAGAAGCCTATACTTCAAAGTTCATTGGTGTTTTCATTAGGTTTGGATAACCTAGTGTTTACATGTCATGCAAAGGATAAGTATCAATTAAGGAAGCATGTGATTGATCCAAGATGTTATTTTGGGTCTTGGTTAAGTGTTGGTTTTGTTCTCTCTCATTCTCATATAACATAGGAATGTTGAGTTGCCAATTTAATTTAAATTTCTAAAAGAAGTATGTGTAGCTAACCTTGGAGAAATTTTCTAAGGTTTATGATCATATAAATACAAGACAAGGAATTAAGGATTCTACAACACAAGTGTGAGAATCAAGATAGATGTGAGAAATTGTGCGAAAGTGAGTTGAGGAAGTGAGAACTTTAATGTGTTAGACTCCTAGAGGTAGTGAGCTAATGGTGTCTAAAATTCTTTGATCCAAGCTACAGATGTGTGCAAGTTGTTGTGGTGGATCTTCGGTTGCACTGAGAGAGTGTCCTCTATGTAACATTATTCTTTCTATCTTTTTGTATCTATAGGCAGTGATCCTCCCATTTGGATAGTAAGTCCCATTTGGACAATGAGTCCTATCTTGGGTAGTGAGCCTCTTTGTAAATGGTTTTCCACATAAATATGGCATTTCTTGTATTGATACCACTTTTTGTTATTTGCACTTCATGCTAATACTTAATAATAGATTAAATAAGATGTGGAGCTAATAATTATTTGAGATTTGTGTGATTGGTGACAACTGATTCACCCCCCATCTTAGTTGTCTTGTGCATTTCAACAATTGGTATTAGAGCTTTGGTTCCTCAAAGAAGAGCTTAACCACTTGAGGTAGATCCGATGGCACACAAATTGACAATCATTGTATTTAATGGATCAGACTACAATTTCTATAAAGTGAAGATGAGAGGTTACCTAATCTCTCTTGGTTACAAGACTTGGAAAGGTTTTGAGACAAAATATGTTGAGCTAGCAAGTGGTCCTTCTTCTACAAATGAGATTTCTACATATGAAGAAAATGAAAAAGCAAGGTATGCAATCTATAGTGATTTATCTAAGACTGAGCTGACAAAAGTTATTTCATTGGGAACTACTTAGGAACTTTGGGAAAATTTGAAAGATATATATGAAGGAAATGATAGAGTTAAATTGTCAAAGAAGTTAACAACTAAGCATAGATATGAGAACTTGAAAATGGAAGAAGGTGAAGACATTGCAAGTTACTTTTAGAGGGTTGACATTGTAGTAAATGAAGTCAAAAATCAAGGTTGTACTTTGATAGATGGAAATTTACTGGAGAAGATTCTAATGACCCTACCAAAGAGTTATAGTGATAAGGTCTTAGCCATTGAGGAAGTTTAAGATCCAATGAAATTCACTAAATAATAGCCATTTGGCACCTTGGCTACATTTGAAATGAGGAAATTTGGAAAAGAAAAGGAGAAAACAGAAATAGACTTCAAATATACAAAGACAGAAGATGATCCGAATGGTGATAGTTTAGAGGAGTTGGAAGCATAGGGAAGTTAAAGAAAGGTACCAGAAAGTATAAAGGTATGTTTCCTTTTAAATGTTTTAGTTGTGGAAATATTGGTCACTATACTTCAAGATGTCCAAATAGAGTTAGATACACAAGAAGAGCAGAGAGAATAATGACAAAAAGGACAAAAAGTTCAAGAAATTGTATTATGTTAGAGATGATGCTGTAATTTTTGATGATGAATCTAATTTTGAGAATGATAATGATGAATACTTGTTTCTAGCCTTCAAGAATAAATTAGTGTCTACTAACCATGGAGGATGTGCAAGGGAATGTGGTCCAAAAAAAAAAAAGGATGAGATGGAAGGTACTATGGTTACTTCCTTTCATGCTAAACAAGATGAAGATTATTGGATAATTGACAGTGGATTCTCAAATCACACGATCAAAGATAAAAGTAAGTTTACTAAACTTGAAAAGTATGATGGAGGATTAGTCATGTTTGGAGATGATTCTAGTGCAAATATTGTTGGAAAATGAACAATTAGTTTTGATGGAAAACACAATACTAATGATCTTTCTTACGTTAAGGGATTAAGGAATAATCTCTTGAGTGTTGGAAAAATGTGTAGAAAAGGATTTAAGATTGTGTTTTAGGATAATACTTGTGAGATTAGAAAAGGGTCCAAAACTGTGGTAGTTGTAGGAAGTGGAACATATGGAAACATTTATCAGCTTAAAGGTGTTGATGGTCAGTGTTTTGTGTCTCAAGTTAATGAAATTTTGCTATGGCATAGGAGGATGGGACATGTAAACTTTGAAAATTTGAACAGGATTAGTTCAAGAGAAGCTGTCAAGGATTTTCCTAGAATCACAAAGCCTACCAATATTGTTTGCAAAAGTTCTTAATTGGGAAAACAAACAAGATGCAACTTTAAAGGGAAAGACCAATCAACTACTGGAATGTTGGAATTGATTCATATAGACCTCTATGGTCCCACAAGAATAGTAAGTCTTAATGGTGACAAGTATTTTATGCTTCTTATTGATGAATATTCTAGAATGACATGGGTTAATTTTCTTAGGGAGAAATATCAAGCTCTAGAGAGATTCAAGGTGTTTAAGGCTATGGTAGAGAATGAAGTGAACTTGAAAATAAAATGTTTAAGGTTTGAAAGAGGTGGATAATTCACCTCCAATGACTTTAATATGTTTTGTGAAGAGCATGGTATAAAGAGGCATATTTTTGCTCCTAGAACTCCTCAATAGAATGGACTTGCTAAGAGGAACAACCAAATTGTTCAAGAAGCTACAAGGACTATGATGAAATAGGAAAATGTACTTGAAACTTATATTGGAGAGAAGAAATTCACACTGCTATTTATGTTTGTAACAGAGTTCAAATCAAAGGCAACAATAAAAAGACTCCTTATGAACTGTGGCATGGAAAAATTCCTACTGTTAAGTACTTTAAGGTGTTAGGAAGAAAATGTTATATTAAAAGAGATGATGAGAATCTAGGAAAGTCTAATGAAAGATGTGATGAAGGTATTTTCCTTGGATATTCAACCAATAGAAAATATTATTGATGCTTCAATAAAAGATTGAGAAAGATTGTTGAAAGTGCAAATGTAAAATTTGATGAAGATATGCACAAATCAATTGAAATAAGTGAAGTTGAACTAGATGAACCTCTATGCAGACAAGTATAAGAAGAGAATAAGGAAGAAGAAGAAAAAAATGAAGAAGAAGCTTCAAAACTTGCTCCTAAGACTCAAAAATATGTACAGAAAAATCATCCAAAAGAATAGATAATTGGAGACAAAATTGAAGGTGTAAAGACAAGAAGCAAGGTGGTAGCAACTAAGGTAAATTTTTGTTTACTTTCCAAGATAGAACCTGTAGACATGGAAAATGTATCGATCAATCCTATATACCTAATTCTAATTTTACAAATACTAATTCGTCATGAATCATCTCCTTTACTAATCAATTTATTTGAATAATCTTTATTTGATTAAATTCATCACATTTCATCCCTTAATTAAATAAATCAATTTCATTTTATTAAGTCATCTTTTCCCTTATAATTAAATAATTCATTTCATTTAATTAAATCTCTAAAGTCTTTCTATTAAATTAAATAAATTAATCTTTATTTGATTTAATCTAACATCATCCCTTTTAATTAAATAAATCAAACCCTATTTAATTAAGTCTATTAATCATTTTCCTCTCATTTTGATTTAAATTAATCCAAAAGTCTAAGTCAAAATTGTCAAATTAGCTAATCTCCCTCTTAATTAATAAAATCATGATTAATATTAATCTCAATCCATCAAATCCTCTAGATTTTGCAACTTTCTCATGAAAATCATTTTAGTTGATTTATTAAATCTCTAATTACTTTAAAAAAGGCATCAAAAAGGGAATATTCTGAAAGTGTGAAAAATCCCTCCAAAGGGGTTTGCGCATCCAACAAGGAATTTAAGTTTCTTACATGTCCTTTGCCTTTAGCCAAGTGATATTAACTTCATTTTCTTCTCCCTCCAACTTGTGATTTCATCCATTTTGAGATTCCACCTAATTGCATTTAATTGTACAATGAACAAAATGTGCTCCACCTTTGTCCACTCACATGTTGACAAGTGGCTTTATGCTATTGGTTTGTCTTTTATCCCACATTCATCCATTTTTCCTCATCCTTCATCTTTCTCATCTATAAATAAGAGGCTCTCATTTGGATTTTGGATCCACAACTTTATTCAAAATTATTATCTTGAGATTTTGAAATTGCTCATCCATTGTTCATCCACTTTCATCAAGATTTATAGTTTTATATCTAGGTTATTGCAAATTTCATCAAGGATCTTCATAAATCATCATCAAGCTTGCAAGGGATTGGGAAATGGTCATTTTACACATCAAAATGACACCAATTCTCCCATGGGATTGAGAGTTTGATCATTTAAAAAGGATTTAATAGATTTTTCATTGTGTTCATATTATTTCTTGTTTTTATGTTTCAAATTAATTTCATGGGGAATGATGTTTCTAACTTGCATATTGGACTAATTATGTGTTTGTTATTCATGTTTGTGTAGGTCTTGGATCACCATTCACAAAACCTAAAATACTCTGTGAAGTATGCAAAGATGAAAATTAGGTTAGAGCAATGAAAGATGAATTATAGTAGATAGAGAAAAATTAGACATGGGAATTGGTTCCTAGACCTATAAACAAGAATGTAATTGGTACAAAATGGGTATTCAGGAATAAGCTAAATGAGAATGGTGAATTAGTAAGAAACAAAGCAAGGCTTGTATGCAAAGGTTATTCACAGATTGAAAGAATATACATTGAGGAGACATTTTCCCCGGTGGAAAGAATGGAGGCTATTAGAATGTTTTTGGCATTTTCTAATCACAAAGATTTCAAGGTATACTAGATGGATGTTAAGTGTGCATTCCTGAATGTAGAATTGGAAGAAGAGGTCTACATGGATCAACCAGAAGGATTTCAGTTATCAAATCAACTGGACATGGTCTATAAGTTGAGGAAGGCATTGTATGGACTTAGACAGGCTCCCAAAGAATGGTATGCAAGGTTGGATAGGTATTTGACACATCAAAGGTTTAGGAAAGGCTCCGCAGATAATATTTTTTTCAAGATTGAAGGAAACAAAATGTTGATAGCGGTTGTGTATGTTGATGATATTATATTTGGAGGAAATGAGTGTATGCGCAAGAGATTTGCAGAGGACATGAAAAAAGAGTTTGAAATGTATATGATTGGTGAGTTGAATTTCTTTCTTGGACTTCAAGGAAATCAAATTGATAAAGGAATATTAATTTCACAATCAAATTATGTTAAAGAATTGTTGAAGAAGTTTGGAATGGATGACTTCAAATCAATTAGTACCCTTATGGTGACTGGATGTAAAATGAGTAAGGATGATGAATCTCCTAAAGTTGATCAAAGCATGTATAGATCTATGATTGGTGGAGTATTATATCTTACTACTACTAGATTGGATATCATGTGTGCACTATGTTTGGTTTGCAAATTTCAAGAAAAACACAAAGAAACACATGTTACAGTTGTGAAAAGGATATTCAAATATCTAAAAGGGACTCCAAATTATGGCTTTTGGTATCCTAGGGATATTGATTTCACTTTGAGTGCTTACATTGATGCAGATTGGGCAATTTGTATAGATGAACAAAAGAGTACAAGTGGTGGTGCATTCTTTCTTGGATGTAGGTTGGTTTCATGGCTAAGCAAGAAACAAAATTTAGTTTCTTTATCCACTACAAAGGCTAAGTACATAGCGACAACATGTTGCTGCACATAGGTACTATGGATGAAGCAAACATTGGAGGATATAGGAGTGATGTGTGATGAGCCCATCCCTATCTTCTGTGATAATACAAGTGTAATAAATATTTCAAGGAATCTGATAATGCATTCAAGGACAAAGCATATATCTATTAGATATCATTTCTTGATAGAGAAGGCATTGGAGAATGAATTTGGGCTAGAATATGTGCCTACAAAGGATCAAATTTCTATTATATTTATGAAGGTTTTTCTGAAGGATACTTTTGAGCATCTCATGGAGAAATTGGGGGTTACTATCCCTCTTTCTTTGAACTAGGTGCACATGGAGGTGTATAAGTGTAATGGATCTACAAATGCATCATTTTTATTGGATTGATGACTAGGGTCTACTCCTTAGGAGGAGTAGGAAGTATCATTGTTGTAGTATGTGATGTATGTTGTCATAGGTGCACTCCTAAGGGGGAGTGATCAGAATTATGTAAAAAAATTTGTTCTTTGCCATTGATTTCAAAGGGGGAGAGAGAGTCATGTGTTGCCATCAATGACAAAGGGGGAGATTGTTACAAGTATGAATGTGTATGGTGGTGTTTTCATTGATGTAAACACAGTATAGATTGTTGCAGAGAAAGGAATCAAGTGATTGTAGTTGGGGCATGTATAGTTGAGATACTATAGAGATATTGTGAGTACATGGAGCTATCTTTATGGTGTTGGAGGTGTGCTAATATGATGAGTTACCAAGTGTTTTTTAGAAAATTAATAAATAGTGAAGTCAGAATTGTGTGTTTGTTTAGAATGTGCTCTAGTATCTACTTCACATTTCTTTTATGCTGATCCTATGTTCATGGTTTGGTGCTCCAGATGACTAGATTCAAAGTTTCTATGTGTGTTTGTACAGTTCAGATGGACTGATGGAAATTTTTTTGAGTATGAAGGTTGTTGTAGTAGCTAAAAATGAATATGAAGGCATCTAAGATGTGTTCCAGTGTATGGTGATGCATGTTTTGTGGTCCATATGTTATCTTCTTGTTATAGAAGCATGCAATTCAAAGTTCATTTGTGTTTTTATTAGGTTTGGCTGACTTGGTGTTTACACATCATGTGAAGGAAAAGTATCATTTAAGGAAGCGTGTGATTGATCCAAGATGTTGTTTTGGGTCTTGGTTAAGTGTTGGTTTGGTCCACTTTCATTCTCATCCACTACGGGAATGATGAGTTTTTGACCTAATTTGAATTTGCAAAAGAAGCATGTGTAGCTGACCTTGGAGAAAGTTTCTAAGGTTGATGATGGTATAAATACAAGACAAGGCATTAAGGATTATACATCACAAGTGTGAGAAGAAAGATAGATGTGAGAAATTGTGTGAAAGTGAGTTGAGGTAGCAATAAATTTAATGTGTTAGAATCCTAAAAGAAGTGAGTTGATGGTGTCCACAATTATTTGATCAAGGTTGCAGATGTGTGCAAGTTGTTGTGGTGGATCTTTTTTTGCACTGAGAGATTGTTCTCTATGCAACATTCTTCTTTCTATCATTTTGTATATGTAGGCAGTGAGAACGTTCTAGAAAATGAGTCATATCTAGACAATGAATCATATCTTGGGTAGTGATCCATTTGGTAGTGAGCCTCTTTGTAAATGGTTTTCCACGTAAATATGGTGTTTCTTGTGTTGATATTACTTTTTGTTATTTGCACTTCATGCTAATACTTAATAATAGATTAAAGTGGATGTGGAGCTAATAATTGTTTGATATTTGTGTGATTGGTGACAGTTGATTCACCCCCATCTCAGTTGTCTTTTGCATTTCAACAATTGGTATCAGAGCTTTGGTTCCTCAGAGAAGAGCTTAACTGCTTGAGGTAGATCCAATGGTACACAAATTGACAATCCCTATGTTTGATGGATCTGACTACAATTCCTGGAAAGTGCATTTCAACAGATCCAACCTCCTCAAATTAAATTTATACCTACTAATGATGATATAAATGTTTTACATGACAATATATGACAATATGATGCTAAGGAACTTACTAGTACTTCTAATTTTTTAAGTGATTAGATCATTCTAAAGATGTCTTCCAATGTTGGGGGAGAAGAGAATTTTTTGATAGAAAAATAATTATGCATGTATTATTGGATCATTTGTTGAAGGGAATCAATATCAAATATTTTGTTTTCTGAGATCCATAGAGATGGAATTTTTTTTTGAATAGACTATAAAATTTCTCTTACATCTCTTGGACTACTTTGATTGTTTTATGCTTATCAAATCTCACATCGTATAAATTATTGATCAAAGTTGAGAATGTGGGAAAACAATATGGCCATCACATAAAAAAAAAACTAGCACTTGCCAAGTCTTGCTAGGAAAGATAGTGATCAACTTCATTAGCCTTTCAACCACTTAAAATTTATTTCCAATCTACTTATTTGATGAGGTGATAGAGAATTATGTTCCCATTATTCCTTCTCAAGGACCCCAATGAATTGAATTCCCTAATATAACTACTTGGTGCAAGTGAGTATCTTTACCTAACATTAGAAATATTTATCTTATGTAGTGTGTGATAAAACCTTACAAGCTTGTGCCTCTTTATCAATAAATTTGATATGGCATGATTTATTCTCTACACCAATGGGAACAAAGCAACATCCACTGCTCATTGGTTATGAAATAAATTATTTAATAAGGAAAATATTACTATGCATTATGAGGTGGACAATATAAATAAAAAAATAAAAAAATTGAACATCATGAAACCATCTTTATATTATTCAAAATTAGTGCAACAATGAATACAAATATACTCCAGTAATATATCACATGAAAAAAGAAAACACACAAGATATTTGTCACACATACATTACTTACATTTTACAAATGTACAAGTTAGTTTAATAGAAATTCAACTCTTTACTATTCATTGGGGTCCCTTTCCTCAAAGTGAATTAGAAATCAAAATCACTAATCACAAAAATCAAACCCTTCCTTGGGTCCCTTTTTCATCAAAATCACTAGCTCTACTAGCTCAATTTCATTAGTGATAACTAAGGTCTTTTGATCTAAATTGGGATGTACTAGATGATGAGGTTCATTGTGATAAGTTTCTATACACTAATTTTTCTCTTTACCTTGATTTATGGGTGGGTGCAAAAAGATGGAGGGCCAATTTGTGGCCAAATTTTTTTTAAAAAAATGATAGCTTATAACACAGGCACATTATAATGCACTCACATTATGGCTTTCTGTGTTGAGCTTAAGATTAGTGTTATGACTAATTAAAATAAAAAAAGAAGGAAATCACATTCATTTGCATTGTGACCATTTTCTTTTTCCTATGGCCAAAATCCCTTCATTTGTGTGCTTGCATTCTAGGAGGAGAAAATCTTGTAAATTTTTCATCAAATTGTTTTTGTTTCATCGCCAAGATGCCACCACATCAATGATGAGGTCTAAGAGGTAAGGATTATTTGTTTTTTTGTTGTGAATTTGTTAGTTTTAGGTTGTTTTTATATTTATTTGTTGAATTTGTAGGAGATGTTAATGAACCTACAAACCCTCCTAAATATCCTCAACAAGAAAAGCAACAACAACATGAACAAAATCCTCAACAAGTAGAGCAACAACAAGATCAAAAAAATCCTCAATATCAACAACTACAACAACAATCTCCTATACCAATCCCTCAACATCCTCCTATAACTCAACAAAATTTAATGTGTGAAATTGAAAACGATAATTTTTTTTTTTGAGTTAATCATGAGGTTGAAAGATCCAAATGGTTCAACCATGGAAATAAAAAAACTTACAAATTCATTGAAAGAAATGTTAAAACATGTAGATTGAATCAACAATTAACTGGTTGGAAAGTTAGGAGGTAGGCAACTAGGAATTATTATCAGGATAAATTATCATATAAAGATGTAAAAGATCTAAAAATTACAAAATTTGATTTGTGTTCATTATTCACCAACCAACACACAAATGCAAATATTATCCCCAATGCAAAGAGGTTTCCTATCCATTAGTGCCACCACCAACAAATTAGGACCTTTTTTGTGGATAGGTGGTACATGGCTTTTGATTACCCACCATGAAACAATTGCAAAGTTCTACAATGTTTCTTGAGGAAACTATACTATGTGTTCATCCTAAACAAAATCCTGAATTATTTTGATATGAGGGATTTCCAGGGGAGAGGTGGGGGGTCAGCTCAAGATAGACCTAGTGCATATCAGGATCCTAGGCAGCAAGCAAGATGACCTCTCGCTAGGCCACCTCATGAGCACATCGTTATCCCTTCCATTGTGTAGGAGAGTGCTGAGATAAACACTTTGTAGCCCATCAATTCTTTGACCTAGAGTGTCATCCAACATGCCATCCCTATACTACAACGTCATACAAGGGATTCTTTGAGTGGTGGGCTTCTTTCCCATTTGTGTCAAGCTTGCGGGGTGACTTGTTCATATGACCCCATCGAAACTTAGGAGCTGCTACATAGGATACATCTGCAACTATGGAGGTGGTGAGGGAAGCTAACATTTTGAATGAGGCTTATGGCATCGATACTCAAGTAAATGTTAGCATGTTCATTGAATTTAATTTATTAAATTTCAATTTTGAAATGCAAGATTAACTAATTTAGTTTTATGATTTTAATAAAATTTCAAGGTCATCGTGTTGATACTAGATACACTATCCCTACACTTGCTTATTACTCCACTGCATCTATCGTTGAGGTATATAACTAGAAAATAATTATAAATTTATTACACATTAATAGCATTATTGTATGAATGGTATTCTAATATGTGATTTTGGATGTTGAATAGGCTAATATTGGAGGTTTCGAGGGAACACCTCTCAGTGCTAGTGTATTTAGACAAAATTACACATAGGAAATAGAACAAAGAGTTTAACTAATGAATTTTTCTTAATAGATTTGTGTAGTTTATATTCATATCGTTGATTACATTGCATTGCACATCTTTCAAACTCAAAGCATTACTTTAGATTCCATAACTAATAACTAGATGTTGATCTATGGAAAAATTTCAACTAAAATATAGTTTTTTAGAAATTCAACATAAGTATTGATGCAATTACTTCACATAGCATAAGTAATAAGTATGATCAACTTTTAATTGCATTTTCTTGTCATGGAATTCCATGAGACCACTTTTTACTGGGGCATATTTTCAACCAATTCAATGCCTTGTTTATGCTATGGATTCTTGGAAGAAATATATGAAAGAATAATAGTAAGCAATCACATAGACAAGGAAATGAGTTGTTTGAAAAAATTCCTCTGAACTGTAGATTTTTGGGTGGGGCTTATAGGCTACTCATGCACTCTTAGGATGTTTCACCTAAAAGGAGAGAGATAAACCCCACACAAAACATCTAGCTAGGTTCACTCAAATTATGCAATGTATGATGTAATTAAGACTAAATGAGGTGATCTAAATGCAATTAGATGATTTATGTATGCAAAACTTAAGAATTATGTAATGTTAGAAAACACAATGTGATATGCAAACATGAACTAAGAATGAACAAATGTAAGAAAAAGTGGAAAAAGACAGAATCAGAGTGCACCTAGGTAGAGATTGAAGGATCTAGAATCTTCTCAATGCTGACTGAGATTACAAAATATAACTAGAAGGATTCATTCGCCACTGATGGAAAATTAGTCTTGCTTCTGATGAAAACTATTGGAAATTGGTTTTCGAGTGTCAGGATCTAGAATCTAGAAAAATATATATTTCCAACCTTAAGGTGGGACTCATTCACCACTAATGGTGAATCAGTCCTCTCCCAATATTCTATGAAATTAGGGGAAAATTTTGCAACACCAAATCTTAGGTTGTCTACACGCAAGGTTAACGAAGTTAATTCTACAAGAAATAGACAGAAAGTCTTCTCCAAGCTTGAAATGAGGTCGATTTGACTTGAATCACCTTGTTGATTTTTTGACCATTTTTCAACACCTAATTTCCTGTCAAATCTACATACACAAGTCTGCAAACACACATAAAAAAGGGGAAAAATGGTTAAGGGTTAGGTTATAGGTATTTTCCTTGGTCCAATCCCACTTTGGTAATCAAACCCTTAATAAAATAATGAAATGAAGGAGAATGATAAACAAATAACATACAAATGTTATCAACTTACCAAACGCTTGTTGAAGAAAATATGAAGACACAACAATGGCTGCTCTTGAATGCTTGATTGATGCTTGAATATAGGATGCAAAATGTTGAAATCCTAATTGAATGCTTGAATGAGTTAGAAGATTGTAGGAGATGTAAAATGAGGATAAAAACACTTATTTATACACAGTTGTGCCTTAGTAACCCAATGATACCTCATCACTGACTGACATCAAGTAATTTTGAATAAAAACCCAAAAGAAAATTTGAAATATTTTGAATTTGGAGCTAAGAGGGACTCATTCACCACCCATGGTGAATGGGTCCCACCTTGGACTTGAAAGTGAGTGTCAGGAATTAAGTCATATTTAATGTTTCTTGTTAGGTTTACATTCAAAAATGCACTTAATTAAGCCTTATAAGGGCATAAAGGGGTCAAATCGAGCATAAGAAAGGTGTAAATAGTGAAATTATGCCTAGAAAAGTGTGAAATCTTGTTACAAGACTTTATGACACTTCAAAATAGGACTTAATAAGTGATGAAAAGGTGATTTTTAGGTGAATTGCAATGAATAGAGTCTAGAAAAGTGTAGAAATGTTTTACAACACTTCACAACAACTTCACAAGATGTCATTATTTGAATTTTGAAGACCTAAATGTGCATGTTCAATCCATATTACATCAATAAATCAAAGAAAAATAGACCAAGCATCACAAAGAAAGGCCTAAAAAATGATGAAAATGACAAGTCATTTTTCTACAATGAATTTAGCCCTCACTTTAGTGAGAGGATGAACTTGCTTCAAACACACACTAAAGTAGCCATGCATATCAAGAAGGATCCCAATGCACTTATGTTAGCAAGATGGAATGACAATGATCAAGCCCCTAGGATGAAGATCTCATGGGAAACTAAACATAACAACAAAGGAACACAAGTGTTGAAATGAATGGATATAATGAAGCTTCGATGGTCTATCCCACTAGTTGTGGATTAGATCTAGGCTGTTTATTTGAAAAAGAGAATGCATACTCACTTTGGGGTGACATAACAGTCCCTTGGGTGAGAAAACTCAAAAGGTGAAGTACATACACTATTTGGTATGCACTCACAATCATAAAGGTGGCTATGGGGAAAGTCATCCCACTGAATGGGCTTCCCACTAAACCATATAAAAGGTATACCTCGTGATAACTTTAACAAGGTGCCACAAAGGACAATGTCAGTTTGTGCTCCATGAGAAAAACAAAGCTTTCGTATGCTTAGAAATTGTGCTGTAGAAAAAATGATCTTTGCTTGAAATGGATTAATTCATGATTTAACAAGGCCTTAATCTAGAGTTGTGAATTTTTTTATGCATCCACACTAGATTTTGGACTCTTGTAAACTAAATAAAATGCATTTAATGACATCTTGTGAAGGTGTTGTGAAGTGTTGTAATACATTTCCACACTCTTCTAAAGTATTTTTATTATAATTCATTTAAATATTCATTTTTATTCATCATTAAGTCCTATTTTAAAGTGTTGTAAATTTTTATAACCAACTTTCAAGCTTTTCTAGGAATATCTCCTTATTTACACCTTTCTTATGACTTATTTGACCCCTTTATACCCTCATATGACCTAATTAAGTGTATTTTTGAATATAAATCTGGAAAACAATATTAAATGCAAGTTAATACCCAAAACCCACTTTTAAGCCCAAAGTGGGGCCCATTCACCATGGGTGATGAATGAGTCCTTCTTGGCTCTAATTTCAAAATATTTTAAATTTCTTTCAGGTTTTTATTTAAAAATCACTTGATCTCGGCCTGTGATGAGGTATGAATAGATAGTGAGGCACAAGATTGTATAAATAAGTTTTTTTCACCTCATTTTGAAATCCTTAATATTCTTCTAATCTCTAAAGTATTCAATCCATAATCTTCTTACCATCTCTTATTTCATCAATCTTCTATCAAGCAACTTAGATTTCAAGGAATTTAAAGATCAATTTTTGGAATTTCAATGACTATATGCTATGTTGCAGACCTTCACTATCAATCATCATGGAAAGATAATCTAGTCCTTTATTGCACATTTCATTCCATTATTTCATCAATTTGGTTTAATTACCTAAACAAGGTTTGACCAAGGAAAACCCCTATGCCTTAACAATTAACATTTCTTCTTTTCTTCTTATTTGTTTGCAAATTTAGGTCCTTTGGAAGCTTGGAAAAAAATAGAAATCAAGTTGAAAAGTCATTCAAGTCTTCTTCTCATCATTCAAGTCAAATCATCAAGAAAAGTTACTTTCATACCCAAATCCGACAGTTTCAGAAGTAGAGATCTATGGGAGACAAAATTGCAAATTTAACTCCACATAATCTTCCTTTGATTTTCTAGATTTCTATAGGTGGACTAATTCAACACCCGTTGTGAACAAGTCCCAGTCAGTTAAAATAAAAATTTCATCAATTATCCAATTTGTCATTAAGTCCTCTATAACTTACTAGGTAAACACATTCTTAGAAACAACCTTTTGTTTAGTCAAATATTTCATTTTGTTCATTATTTCTATCTTTTTTCATATCATACTATGTTTTCAAACAAAGCATAAATCTTATTTTTGCATTTTTTTTCATTCATTTAGATTAATCATTCAATTTCATTTATTTAAGTTCATTTACATCATATCACATTGCATACATCCTAATTTGACTGTTACATAAGCATTTTTGGACCTAACTATCTCCTTTTAGGTGCAAAACCATAGAAGAGTAAGAGAGTCCTTTGGTTCCAAAAATCTAGGTCGCATTTTGGTGAACCTAACTTTTAGAATACTTTATTTTCTATTTTAAGAGTCCCTTACTCATCCTAGAAGTAGCTTTCATTGCATTTTTCATTAGTTATCTTGCATTCTAGAGTTTCATTTTTTCATTTGTAAAAGTGCATAATATGTTTCCCTTTTGCATCTTTAATCAGTGAATAGTTTTAAAATTTTTTATTTTCCATTTAGACCTATTTCATAGCATTCTAAAAACATAAATATCAGTCACAAAGTCCTATAAATCTTGACAAAAGTCCATACTGGGACTCATTCCCCACCCTAGGAGAATCAGTCCCTTCTGACCCCTAAAAGAGCACTTTACAAATTTCTGTAGCATGCATTTCACTAGATCTCAATTCAAATAGCTAATTTCATGCATTATTTCATTTCACCTTTTTGCACTCACCACATTTCATTTCTAGATTGTAACATTGCATTTCATTGTACTTGCTTCTTTTTGGTGCCTTAACCTATATATATTAAATTAGTTGCATTTTTTTATCATGCATTTCACTAGATCTCAATTCAAATTTCCCATTTCATGAATTTTTCATTTCACCTTTTTGTACTTGAACAACATTTCATTTCTAGATTGTAACATTGCATTGTATTGTACTTTCTTTCATTTCAACATGTTTTCTTTTACAAGATGTGCTCTTGATTTGATTAAACACAGATTTAACATGCAAAATACTCACATTTATGAGTTTCCTTTTGAGTACCATAATAGGAACATTAAGAAACAATCATTAATTCAATTCTTAATCTTCCATTACCCATTGGTGAGAATGGTAATGTTGACAATCCTAACACACATTCTTGTTCTTCTTTTGATACCTTTTCTACTAGTGATGAAGGTATTGAGATGCAAGAAGTCACAAGCCTTGTAAGTAGTTATTTTTCGTCTCCTTATTCCACTTTGGACATTACCTTATGCAACAAGAGAATGAAATCATAAACACATTCCTAACTATCACCTCACCAAATCTCCATGATCATGATACTCAATCTTGTATTTATCCTAGTATCCCTTCTTGATGTAAAGAAGATGGGTTGGTGTTAGAAGATACCCCTATTAAGAATCATGATACTCTCGATAATCCCTTCCCTAATGTCCCTATCCTATGGGAGGATCTATTTGAAAACCATAGTGGTTCTTCTCTTGATACCTCCACTTGTGATGAAGCTTCTTTCCAAACCTAAACTTTTGATGAACATATTACAAGCTCTCTGTGTAGGATAGATAACATGGAACACAAGAATGAGACCTTAATGGTAATAGACACTCACTTAGCACTCTCTCCTCCTCATTCCCCTTTTCATAATCCCATCATTGATTATTCCCCTATTGGAAATGAAGTTATTGTATAAGAACTAGGCCTTACTTTTCAAGAACATTTGGCTTATTTTTCTTCTTTGAACTCTCCTCCGAGAGAGAATATCATGGCATTGGATTATGTCAGCACACATAATATTTCTTCTTTCCCTACTCATTTTATTCTTGATTGCCCTTATATTGAGATACACCAACACAAGCTTTCTAGGGATATGGATGAACAAGTGTCCATTGGATCCACTTCAACCAATGAACCTCATACATATCCCATAGGACATCTTGATAACTCCCTCATTCTTCACCATCCTTCATTCAACATCAATAATCTCACTTCATCCTTACAAACTAGTGGCTTGAATATCATCCTTCACACAATGTTCAAAATGTCATCTCGTAAAACACTTAGGATTTGAATTTGTTAGATTTTTTATCCTTCTATACTGAAGAAGACAAAATCTCACAATCTGTAGAGTCTTTTGTAAGTATGACACCTAAGCAAGATGTATCTTTGACCCCAATCACATAACCATCTTCTCCTCTTGATCAAGAAGGTATCTTGTCAATACTTCTCCATGATAATTTGATCACTCTCTCTCCTCAAACTCATAAGAAATGCTATTCAAAGACTTCATTTTGCGCATACCATAGAGTTCACGATCACTCCATTAATGAATGTTATGCCTTGAGTCATAAAATACAACATTTTCAGGAGTTTGGTATGCTTTGCTTTATGGGGGAATCTAATTCCTCTAAGTGCTATTGATTTTCACTATTGCATACCTTTCATTAATCTTTTTGGCTCACTCTTGTCCTACACTAAGTGTGGGAAAGGGGTTAGATAGCCTTGACCCTATATGTCCCTTGTTATTATCTCTTTTGATTACTCATTAATTTTTCATGAATACATATAAAATCAAGGTTGGGATGTGGATGACATGTCTTAAGATTGGTTCACATGTGACATACTCCCTTTCTTTGTTTCCTTAACATGACATAGCTTATCAAAAACATATGAATTGGCATAGGGATTTTCACATAAGCTATCATATTTTCATATTTTCTTCTTCTTCTACTTTAAAGTAATTTCTCACACCAATGGTGTTAGCAACAGCTTTAAAGTGGGAGCATACATCCCCACTCACATTTCATTTTGTGATTTTCTTTTCCCTGTGATAGCCTCTCTCAGAAGCGTTAGGTAAATTTTTTCCCATGATGAGACTATGCTCTCTTGGAGACATTGGGCATAATGTTCCCTAAGATGAGACAATTGCATGAATTATACAAAATCCCTTTGAGTATCTTTTACATTTTCTTGACATTTTTGCATTTTAAGTTTTCTTTGCATTTTTCCATCTTGCATAACACAACTTGCATGATTGTGGACTTTTTGTTTTTGTTCATTTCATTTCTCTTTGTGGTGCCTTATTAAAGTTATCAAATAGGCATAGCTTTGGCATGGTTGAACGGGAATCCCAACTAGCGGCATGACTTTTCCCCATAGTCACTTTTGTGTTTTGTGAGTGCATACCAACTAGCATATGTTTCTCACCTTTCTCTTTTTTGGGCCTTCTCACCCCATAAACAACTAGTTCCATGGCCCCAGAGTGAGTACATATTTTTCATTTTTTCTTTCTTTCCACCTTGCCTTTGCATGATTTTTTATCTTGAGGGCTTGGAATACATGTGGATCTCTCTTGAAGGTCTACTTTAGTGTGAGTTTCAAGTGGGTTCATCCTCTCACTAAAGTGGGGGCTAAATGTGTCATATAAAAAAGGACCCTTTTCTTGAAATGGTTTAATTCATGGTTTAACAAGGCCTTAATCTAGTGTTTTGAAGTATTTTATGCATCCACACTAGGTTTTGGACTCTTGCAAACTAGATAAAATGCATTTAATGACGTCTTGTGAAGGTGTTGTGAAGTGTTGTAATACATTTCTACACTCTTCTAGACTCTTTTTGTTATAATTCATTTAAATATTCATTTTTTTCATCATTAAGTCCTATTTTAAAGTGTTCAAAAGTCTTATAACCAATTTTCATGCTTATCTAGGCATATCTCCTTATTTACATCTTTCTTATGACTTATTTCACCGCTTTATGCCCTGATATGACTTAATTAATTGTATTTTTTAATATAAACCCAAAAAACAATATTAAATGAAAGTTTATACCTGACACCCACTTTTGATCCCAAAGTGGGACCCATTCACCATGGGTGGTGAATGAGTCCTTCTTGGCTCTAATTTCAAAATATTTTAAATTTCTTTCTAGTTTCTATTTAAAAATCACTTGATGTCAGCTTGTGATGAGGGATGAATGGATAGTGAGGCACAAGATTGTATAATAATTTTTTTCCCCTCATTTCAACATCCTTAATATTCTTCTAATCTCTAAAGTCTTCAATCCATAATCTTCTTATCATCTCTTATTTCATCAATCTTCTATCAAGCAACTTAGATTTCAAGGCGTTTAAAGATCAATTTTCAAACTTTCAAGGACTACATGTTATGATGCATACCTTCAATATCAATCATCATGGCAAGGTAATATACTCCTTTATTGCATGTTTCATTCCATTATTTCATCAATTTGGTTTAATTACCTAAACAAGGTTTGACCAAGGAAAACCCCCATGCCTTAACATTCAACATTTCTTCTTTTCTTCTTGTTTGTTTGCAAATTTAGGTCCTTTGGAAGCTTGGAAAAAATTAGAAATCAAGTTGGAAATTCATTCAGGTATTCTTCTCATCATTCAAGTCAAATCATGAATAAAAGTTAGTTTTAGATGCAATTCCAATAGTTTTAGAAGCAGAGATCTGTGGGAGATAGAATTGTAGATTTAACTCCATAGAATCTTCCTCGAATTTTCCAAATTTCTATAGGTAGTTTTATTTTCCACCCATGCGAATGAGTCCTAGTCAATTAAAATCCAGATTTCATCAATTCTCCAGTTTTTCATTAAGTCCTCTAAAGCTTCCTAGGTGCACACATTCTCAGAAAGAACCTTTTGTTTAGTCAAATATTGCATTTTGTTCATTATTTCTATCTTTTTGCATATCACACTGTTTTCAAACAAAGCATAAATCTTAGTTTTGTATTTTTTTTCATTCATTTAGATTAATCAGTCAATTGCATTTATTTAAGTTCATTTACATCATATCACATTGCATACATCCTGATTTGAGTGTTACATAAGCATTTTTGGACCTAATCTCTCTCCTTTTAGGTGCAAAACCTATAAGAGTCAAAGAATCCTTTGGGTCCAAAAATCTGTCACATTTTGGTAAACCTGACTTTTAGAATACTTTATTTTCTATTTTAGGAGTTTCTTACTCATCCTAGAAGTAATTGCATTTTTCACCTTTTCTAGGGTTTCATTTTTGTGTAAAAGTGCATCATAGGTTTTCTTTTTGTATCTTTAATCATTGAATAGCTCTAAAATTTTGCATTTTCCATTTAGAAACGCATCATAGCATTCTAAAAACATAAATACAAGTCACAAAGTCCTAAAATCTTGATGAAAGTCCATACTGGGACTCATTCTTTGGGCGAATCAGTATTCTGACCCCTAAAACAACACATTTCAGAAATTGTTTTTAGGGCTTAGTTTGGTGCCTTAACCTGTATATATAGTTAGTTGCATTTTGTAGCATGCATTTCACTAGATCTCAATTCAAATATCTCATTTCATGCATTGTTCACTTTTTTCAACCACATTTCATTTCCAAATTGTAACATTGCATTGCACTGTACTTTTTTCATTTCAACATGTTTTTTTTTACAATATGTGCTCTTGATTTGATTAAAACGGATTTAAATGCATAATACTCCCTTTTATGAGTTTCCTTTTGAGTACCATAATAGGAACTTTAAAAAAATCCATTCATTCAATTCTTAATCTTCATTCCCATTGGTGAGAATGGTAATGTTGACAATCCTAACACACATTCTTGTTCTTCTTTGATACCTTTGCTACTATAACAAAGTATTGAGATACAAGAAGTCTTGTAAGTAGTGATTTCCATCTCCTTATTCCCCTTGGATGACCTTACACAACAATAGCATGAAATCATAAACACATTCCTAATATCACCTTACCAAATCTAATGATCATGATATCAATCTTGTTCATCTCCTAATGTAAAGAAGATGGGTTGGTGTTAGAAGATACCCCTATTAAAATCATGATATGATACTCCCTTCCCTAATGTCCCTATCCTTGGGAGGATATATTTGAAAACCATAGTGGTTCTTCTCTTGATACCTCCTCCATTGTGATGAAGCTTCTTTCCAAACCTCAACTTTTGATGAACATATTACAAGCTCTCCTTGTAGGGTAGATAATATGGAACATGAGAATGAGACTTAATGGTAATCGACACTCACTTAGCACTCTCTCCTCCTCATTCCCCTCTTCATAATCCCATCATTGATCATTCCCCTATTGGAAATGAAGTTATTGTAGAAGAACTAAGCCTTACTTTTCAAGCACATTGGCTTGTTGTTCTTCTTTCCCTTACTCGTTTGATTCTTGATTTCCCTTATATTGAGACACACCAACATAAATTTCCATTGGATCCACTTCAACCAATGAACCTCATACATATCCCATAGGACATCTTGATAACTCCCTCATTCTTCACCATCCTTCATTCAACATCAATAATCTCACTTCATCCTTACAAACTAGTGGCTTGAATATCATCCTTCACACAATGTTCAAAATGTCATCTCGTAAAACACTTAGGATTTGAATTTGTTAGATTTTTTATCCTTCTATACTGAAGAAGACAAAATCTCACAATCTGTAGAGTCTTTTGTAAGTATGACACCTAAGCAAGATGTATCTTTGACCCCAATCACATAACCATCTTCTCCTCTTGATCAAGAAGGTATCTTGTCAATACTTCTCCATGATAATTTGATCACTCTCTCTCCTCAAACTCATAAGAAATGCTATTCAAAGACTTCATTTTGCGCATACCATAGAGTTCACGATCACTCCATTAATGAATGTTATGCCTTGAGTCATAAAATACAACATTTTCAGGAGTTTGGTATGCTTTGCTTTATGGGGGAATCTAATTCCTCTAAGTGCTATTGATTTTCACTATTGCATACCTTTCATTAATCTTTTTGGCTCACTCTTGTCCTACACTAAGTGTGGGAAAGGGGTTAGATAGCCTTGACCCTATATGTCCCTTGTTATTATCTCTTTTGATTACTCATTAATTTTTCATGAATACATATAAAATCAAGGTTGGGATGTGGATGACATGTCTTAAGATTGGTTCACATGTGACATACTCCCTTTCTTTGTTTCCTTAACATGACATAGCTTATCAAAAACATATGAATTGGCATAGGGATTTTCACATAAGCTATCATATTTTCATATTTTCTTCTTCTTCTACTTTAAAGTAATTTCTCACACCAATGGTGTTAGCAACAGCTTTAAAGTGGGAGCATACATCCCCACTCACATTTCATTTTGTGATTTTCTTTTCCCTGTGATAGCCTCTCTCAGAAGCGTTAGGTAAATTTTTTCCCATGATGAGACTATGCTCTCTTGGAGACATTGGGCATAATGTTCCCTAAGATGAGACAATTGCATGAATTATACAAAATCCCTTTGAGTATCTTTTACATTTTCTTGACATTTTTGCATTTTAAGTTTTCTTTGCATTTTTCCATCTTGCATAACACAACTTGCATGATTGTGGACTTTTTGTTTTTGTTCATTTCATTTCTCTTTGTGGTGCCTTATTAAAGTTATCAAATAGGCATAGCTTTGGCATGGTTGAACGGGAATCCCAACTAGCGGCATGACTTTTCCCCATAGTCACTTTTGTGTTTTGTGAGTGCATACCAACTAGCATATGTTTCTCACCTTTCTCTTTTTTGGGCCTTCTCACCCCATAAACAACTAGTTCCATGGCCCCAGAGTGAGTACATATTTTTCATTTTTTCTTTCTTTCCACCTTGCCTTTGCATGATTTTTTATCTTGAGGGCTTGGAATACATGTGGATCTCTCTTGAAGGTCTACTTTAGTGTGAGTTTCAAGTGGGTTCATCCTCTCACTAAAGTGGGGGCTAAATGTGTCATATAAAAAAGGACCCTTTTCTTGAAATGGTTTAATTCATGGTTTAACAAGGCCTTAATCTAGTGTTTTGAAGTATTTTATGCATCCACACTAGGTTTTGGACTCTTGCAAACTAGATAAAATGCATTTAATGACGTCTTGTGAAGGTGTTGTGAAGTGTTGTAATACATTTCTACACTCTTCTAGACTCTTTTTGTTATAATTCATTTAAATATTCATTTTTTTCATCATTAAGTCCTATTTTAAAGTGTTCAAAAGTCTTATAACCAATTTTCATGCTTATCTAGGCATATCTCCTTATTTACATCTTTCTTATGACTTATTTCACCGCTTTATGCCCTGATATGACTTAATTAATTGTATTTTTTAATATAAACCCAAAAAACAATATTAAATGAAAGTTTATACCTGACACCCACTTTTGATCCCAAAGTGGGACCCATTCACCATGGGTGGTGAATGAGTCCTTCTTGGCTCTAATTTCAAAATATTTTAAATTTCTTTCTAGTTTCTATTTAAAAATCACTTGATGTCAGCTTGTGATGAGGGATGAATGGATAGTGAGGCACAAGATTGTATAATAATTTTTTTCCCCTCATTTCAACATCCTTAATATTCTTCTAATCTCTAAAGTCTTCAATCCATAATCTTCTTATCATCTCTTATTTCATCAATCTTCTATCAAGCAACTTAGATTTCAAGGCGTTTAAAGATCAATTTTCAAACTTTCAAGGACTACATGTTATGATGCATACCTTCAATATCAATCATCATGGCAAGGTAATATACTCCTTTATTGCATGTTTCATTCCATTATTTCATCAATTTGGTTTAATTACCTAAACAAGGTTTGACCAAGGAAAACCCCCATGCCTTAACATTCAACATTTCTTCTTTTCTTCTTGTTTGTTTGCAAATTTAGGTCCTTTGGAAGCTTGGAAAAAATTAGAAATCAAGTTGGAAATTCATTCAGGTATTCTTCTCATCATTCAAGTCAAATCATGAATAAAAGTTAGTTTTAGATGCAATTCCAATAGTTTTAGAAGCAGAGATCTGTGGGAGATAGAATTGTAGATTTAACTCCATAGAATCTTCCTCGAATTTTCCAAATTTCTATAGGTAGTTTTATTTTCCACCCATGCGAATGAGTCCTAGTCAATTAAAATCCAGATTTCATCAATTCTCCAGTTTTTCATTAAGTCCTCTAAAGCTTCCTAGGTGCACACATTCTCAGAAAGAACCTTTTGTTTAGTCAAATATTGCATTTTCTTCATTATTTCTATCTTTGTACATATCACACTGTTTTCAAACAAAGTATAAACCTTAGTTTTGTATTCATTTTTAGTCATTTAGATTAATCAGTCAATTGCATTTAGTCAAGTTTATTTACATCATATCACATTGCATACATCCTAATTTGAGTGTTACATATGCATTTTTGGACCTAATCTCTCTCCTTTTATGTGAAAAACCCTATAAGAGTAAGAGAGTCCTTTGGGTCCAAAAATTTGTCACATAAATCATGAAAAAAAAGAAAGGTACCAGAAGCATGCAAGTTGCATTATGCAAGGTGGAAAAAAGTGCAAAGTGTAAAAGTATAAAATGGAAAGGATGTTCAAATGAGTGTTGTTAAGTTTATGTGAGGTCTACCACTTAGGGAACATTGTGTCTAATGTCTCCAAGAGAGGACTAATCAAAGAATAAAATATTCAAAAACTTAGGGGATACAGTGTGTCACATTAGGCCACCAAGAGGAATGTAATATTCTAAGATAGATCACACTTATGAAGGACATCATACCCAATGTCATTCAAAAAGTGACAAACACATCGTATGAAACCACAAGGTTACACTAAGAACTAAGAATGCAAATGAATTATGGTAATGTATGGCACCCTCTTTAATGGAATTGATAAACATCATTCTATGAGCAATTACTTTAAAGTAGTGAAGGAAAGAAAATGCAAAAAGGAAAAAAACAAGACATGAGAGCCAACTCAAAAGGCCCTATGCCAAGTCATATGTTTCTAAGTTGGGCTGCTTCATGAAAATGAAAATGAAAAAAACCAAAAGGGAGTTGGCCCCTAGAAAAGAGAACACCAAACACATAAGGGATTATGGATTTGGGGTTAGTATGTTCATTTCTGAAATTGTTTTTATGAAGGAGCTTAGAATTGTCATCATTCCCCAAAGCACATAGAACTAGAATAATGACACATAGAGAGTGAAAACAAAAGAAAAAGAAGATATGTTTTGGGTCAACATGGAAGAGACATTACTATCTCAACACTTTGCATCATTCCCAAAAGGGAAACACAAAGAAAAGGAAAACACAAGCAAAAATAAAATGAAAAGATTTTGGATCAACATGAAGGAGACATTTTAGTCTCAATGCCTTGCATCATCTACAAAAGGAAAACACAAGAAAAATAAAAAGATAAAATGAAAAAGGAATTGATTGGGTCAACATGGAAGAGACATAGGGAATCTCAATGCTTTGGTTCATCCCCAAAAGGAAAACACAAAACAAAAGGAAGGGACCTTTTGGGTAAACATGGAAGAGACATAGGGCATCTCAAAGATTTTTGTCATCCCCAAAGGAAAACACAAAACAAAAGGAAGGGATATTTTGAGTCAACATGGAAGATACATAGGGAATCTCAATGCTTTGCCTTATCCCCAAAAGGAAAACACAAAACAAAAGGAAGGGACCTTTTGGGTCAACATTGAAGAGACATAGGGAATCTCAATGCTTTGTGTCATCCCCAAAAGGAAGACACAAAACAAAAATGAAAAAGACAATACACTACATATAGAAAAATAGAGGTACAAATAGAGGAAGTGTACAAAGAGGGAGAAAACATCAAACACACGATACAAGGGAACATGATACACATGTACAAGAAAAATGGAAAGGGGCTAGTAATACAAATGTATGTCAACAATTAACTGAGTTATTGGTTTCTCAATATTAAGTAATCTAAGTGGAAAATGAATAACATAGTTAAGAGACAAAGAAAAATGTATTATAAGGACAAGGCTAACAACTTCTTACCCCCCACAAGCTATAAGGACAAGAATGAGTTGAGGTGGGTGATGTGAAAGGATCATGCAATAGTGAGAATAGGAAATTATATGACTATAACATGATAGAGGGATTTAGGAGTGGTTATGAGATAATAGGGAAGAAATTGGTATTAGTGAAATGATACTTATCTAGTATGTTGATGCAAGAGCATCCTTGATTCTTGGAAATCTTGCATCAGCCAAAAATATCTTCTTTTAGTTTTTGTTCTTGTCCTATCCTTTTTCAGTCCATATTCATGGATTCATCATATTTTCTCACCAGACCTTGTGGATCTAAATTTTCACTGTGGAAATGTTCATTTTACTTATTCCAAGATATGTGCATGATTGGACCTTTCTCTGACTAGTTATCAATTTTGGATTTCATGGCAGTTTCTTGAATTGGCACCAGAATAATTTTCTAAGCTAACGGTTAATTTGATCACTAGTGGATCATTCATGTAGCTCAAAAATATTAATAGTGTGATTTTAAATGTTCCATGACATGTCCCCAACCTTAATTATAGGTCCACACTTCATCATATGCATTCACTAATTCAAATTTGAGGCTAACCTATTCATGCACACATTACATTTTCCTTCATGGGAAATTGTGATGATCTTTTTCCGACACAGATGTTTCAAGACCCATGAATGTGATATAAAGCTTGTAATAGATTATTAGGAAAGCAACAAATAGTAAGTAGATAAGTTCTTGATTTGAATTATAATATTTCAACTCGCATATAGGAGTATATTGGAAAGTTATAATTTTGAACATGTGGTATTAGGCCTGTGAGCCGAATCTATAAGACCAAATGTTGTTGGATAATTATAACTAAGATTTATGTTAGTGAGAATTTTTTCATCTACATTTGCCTCCATATTTTGTGTTTCTTTTTTTGTGTTACTCTTGCTGCATAGTTTGGATTGTTCTCTTTGAGGACCCTCCTATCGTGGTTGTACTATTTTTGTATCAAAGTGAGATTTGATATGTGGGAGATCGCCAGAATTCACAAAGTCCTATTGAAGGTTTGTTGTGGGGTGGCAGACTATGGATCTAACCTGTAGTTGTAGAGGACTTGTATAAAGATGGTGGGAAGAAGCAATGTTAGAGGAAATGGTGCACATGGAAATCTATATGCAACTTTAATGGAGATGCTAAGAGGAATTGCTGCCAGATTAGATGCAGTCGAAACGTCTCAAAGGAGAGGTCAACCAATTGAAGATGTGAGTGATGAAGAGGTAGAAGTATAGGAGGAAAGAGGAAGAGAAGATGAACCTGACTTGGATCAAGGAGAAGAGAGGTTTATAAGAGCCCTAACTAGAGTGAATATAAAACCACATTTCAATCCACAAGATTATAATGGTAAGTTGGATTCATAAGAATTACTTGACTAGATAACAAAGATGGAGAAGTATTTTAATTTTCAAGGCACCACTAAAGATAAGAAAGTAAAATTTTCTTGTACAAAGTTTAAAGGACATGCATCTCTTTCGTGAGAAAATTTGCAGACAAATAGGAAAAGAAGAGAAAAAGAAAAGATAAAATCATGGGATCGGATGGTAAATAAGTTGAAAGCAAAGTTTATGCCTATAGATTATCAAACCAATTTGTTCAAGAAGTTGCAAAATCTGAAGTAGAAGGAGTCAAGTGTGATAGAGTATACTAAGGATTTCTACAAGTTGAATATTAGATCTTGACATTTGGAGGATTAGATCAAGCAAGTGGCCAGATATGTGAATGGTTTGAGGTCATCTATATAAGATGAGATTGGTTTGATTAAGTTTTAGAGTGTGGAAGAAGTATATTAGTGTGCCCTAAAATCATAAGAGAAGCTAAATAAAAGACAATAGCAGAGACATAGAGGAAGAGGTGGAAGATTTCAGAGAGGAATAATTTTTATTGGAGGAGGGAGAGGAACTTTTGCGGATCAAAATAAGGATAAGGAGGCTAGTAAGAATGAAAATTCATACCATGGAGGTGATGGAAACTCTTATAGAAGAGGAGGATATGGTGGTTACCAGAATTAAGGTTAGAAAAGAGATGATAGAGGATAGGAGAAAAGAGAATTCAAGGGAACTTTTTATAAGTGTGGTAGAGAAGGACAAAGCGTTTGAATGTAATAGGGGAGAAACAAGTAGGAAGACATAAAACAATAAAATAACAACCCTTGTTGAGGAAGAACATGCCAAATCATCTAATAAACTAAAAGAAGGAGAAGTGTTGGTGAATAGAAGAGTATTATGTCAAAGTGAGTTCGAGAAGGAGCCATTGCAAAGAAAGAATTTGTTTCAGACCAGATGCAAGGTAGTTGGTAAATGTTGCAAGGTGATTGTTGACAATGGAAGCTTAGAGAACCTATTTTTTGAAGAGATGGTGACCAAATTGAAGTTGGAAATATTGAAACACCTGAAGCCCTATCAGATAGCATGCATTAAGTGAAATTTTTTTGGTGAAATTGAAGATAGGAAATTATCATGATGAAGTTTTGTGTGATATCAGTCCTATGGATGTATGCCATGTTTTGTTGGGAAGGCCTTGGCAGTATCATAGATAGGCTATTCATTATGGAAAGAAGAATATATATACTATTGTTGCTAATGGGATGAAGCAGACTTTGTTTCCATTGGAAGATGTCCCTAGAGTTGAGGTTTGTATGAGTCCTATAATTTTTTTGGTTGATGGAAGGAGATTCTTTGATGGATTGAGGCATGAGAAAATGTGCTATGCCTTAGTTCCTAAGAATGCTAAAGACTTGAAGCATGTAGAAGAACAACTAGATGAGATAAAGGAGTTGCTAATAGAGTATGTGGAGATCATTTCAAATGATGTACCTAATGGATTTCCACCTGTGAGGAGTATTAGTAATTTCATGAATCTGATTCTTGGAGCTAGTTTGCCTAATAAAACAACACACTGGATGACACCTATAGAGAATGAAGACTTAAATAGACAAGTGCAAGAGTTTTTGAGAAAGGGTTTGATCAGAGAGAGTTTAAGTCCTTGTGTAGTACCTATTGTGTTAGCATCTAAGAAGCGTGGAGAATGAAGGATGTGTAAAAATTCAAGAGCCATAAAAATGATCATAGTGAAGTAAAAATTTCCTTTTTCCTGGATGGATGACATTATGGAATGTTTGAGTGGAGCTAGCTTTGAAGAGTGGGTATCATTAGATAAAAATCAGAGAAGGGGATGAATGGAAGACAACATTCAAGAAAAATGAAGGATTTTATGAGTGGTTGGTGATGCTTTTGGATTGATAAATGCATTGAGTACTTTCATGAGGCTGATGAATGAGGTATTAAAGAAATTTTTGGGTAAGTTTGTGATTGTTTATTTGGATGACATCTTGAATTTTAGTAAGAGTAGAGAAGAACATTTGTTGCATATAAGAAAAGTTTTGTAGAGGTTGAGAGAAGAGTAGTTGTTGATAAACATTAAGAAGTGTAGTTTCATGAAGGAAGAATTGGTAGATCTAAGATTTGTGATATCTATGGATGGATTGAAAATGGATCCTGAGAAGGTATGAGAAATTTTTGAATGGCCTGCACCAAAAATCATTGGAGAGGTAAGATCAGTTTATGGATTGGCTAGTTTCTACCAAAATTTCATTAGGAATTTTAGCTCTATTTGTAGTCTTATGAAAAAAACCAACGAGAGGAGATAAGAAGGATTTTAGGTGGACATCTAGAGAAGATCAAAGTTTTGAGTTGTTGAAATAGGTGGTGGCTAAACTAGATTTTAGTAAGGTATTTCAAGTAGATTGTGATGCAAGTGGAAATGTAATTGGAGTAGTATTAAGTCAAGAAGGGAGAGCAGTAGCTTATTTTAGTGATAAATTGAATGATGCTAGGATAAGATATTCAATGTATGATCAAGATTTTTATGCCATAGTTCAAGCCTTCAATAAATAGAGACATTACTTGTTTCCTAAGGAGTTTTTGTTGTATATGGGTCATCAGTCTTTTCAATATTTGAGCAGTCAAGGTAAGTTGAATCAAAGACACATGAGATGGGTAGAATTTTTACAAAGTTATACTTTTCTTTTAAAACATAGGAGTGGAAAGTCAAAGAGATTTGTTGAGGCCTTGAGTAGGAGAAGGAATTTATTGATAGAAATGAGAGTGGAGGTATTAGGCTTTGATGAGTAGAAAAACTTGTATGAGGGAGATCTAGATTTTGCAGAACCTTGGAGAGCTTGTAAAGAACTAGTTTTGGAGGATAGAAGTCAGTGGTTGGATTACTTCATTTAGGAGGATATGTTGTTCAGAGGAAATCAATTGTGGAGGTTTATTAGGACATTTTGGAGTTGATAAGATAGTAGACTAGTAAGTGAGAATTACTTTTGGCACCAGATTTATAAGGATGTTAGAAAATTTGTGTAAAGTTACAGAATTTGTCAAGTTGCAAAAGGGATTAGTTAGAATGTTCGATTGTATAAGCCTTTGACAGTTCCAGAGAGACCTTGGGAGGATATCAACATGGATTTCATACTTGGCTTTCCAAAGACACAAAGAGGTACTGATTCTATATTGTGGTAGTGGAATTTTTTTCTAAAATGGCACATTTCATACCTTGTAAGAAGACAATAGATGCAATACATGTAGCATAATTTATTTTTTTAAGAAGTGGTCAAATTGCATGGACTACCTATGAGTATTGTTTCAGATAGAGATACAAAGTTTTTTGGTTACTTTTGGAGGAAAATTTGGAAGAAGTTGAAGATAGATCTAAAGTTCAGTTCCACTTTTCACCCACAAATTGATGGA
This sequence comes from Sequoia sempervirens, assembly GCA_007258455.2. Lineage (NCBI taxonomy): Eukaryota > Viridiplantae > Streptophyta > Pinopsida > Cupressales > Cupressaceae > Sequoia > Sequoia sempervirens. The sequence goes on from VDFB02000003.1 coordinate 645,575,585, forward strand.
TAGACAAAAGTAGTAAATAGGAGTTTGGGGAATTTTTTGAGATGCTTGGTTGGAGAGAAAACTGTAAGTTGGGATTTAGTCCTTACAAAAGAAAATTTTGCATACAATAATTTAGTGAATAGGAGTACTAGAAAGACACCTTTTGAGATTATTTTTGGAGTTCATCCTAGTTTTACATATGAGTTAAGAGACATCAATATGGATGATAAGAGAAGTGTAGAAGCAAAATAATTTGTAGAACATATGAAGATAGTGCATACTAAAGTGAAACAATGATTATAATACATGAACTAGAAGTATAAGGAGAAAGTGGATGAAAAGAGGAGACATAAGGAGTTTGAAGTTGGAGATGAAGTGATGGTATATTTTAGGAAGGAAATATTTCCAGTTGGCACATACAATAAGTCAAAGATTAGGAAGTTTTGACCTTGTAAGATCTTGAAGAAATTTGATTCAGGAAATGCATATGAAATGGACTTACCGGATAACATGGGTATATCACCTATATTTAACATTGTAGATCTACATCAGTACTGTGAAGTAGAATTCAGTGAAGATAGTAAAGAAAAATTGGAGGATTAGTTTCCAGAACAAAAACTATATGAGATAGAAGAGATCCTAGATACCAGAGATGGGAGGAAAACTCATGGAAGATAGTACAAAGAATATCTTGTGAAGTGGAAATACAGACTAGTGGAGGATTCTTCTTGGATTTCTCAAGTTGAGGTAGACTACTTTGGTTTTCCTTTAGCCCCAAAAAGTGAGGGACTTAATTTTCATTAACCTTAGATGTTTGATGCAATAGCATCCTCAATTCTTGGCAATCTTGCATCAACCAAAAATATTTTCTTTAAGTTTTTGTTCTTGTTTTGTCCTTGCTCAGTTTATGTTGGTGGATTCATCATATTTGCTCACTAGACACTGTGGATCTACATTTTTCATCATGGAAATGTTCATTTTCCTTATTCCAATATTTTTGCATGATTGGATCTTTTTCCAGTAGGTTATCGATTCTATATTTCATGGAATTTTCTTGAACCGACATTGGAATAATTTTCTAAGCTAACAGTTAATTTGATCATTGGTGGATCATTCCCATAGCTTGCAGATCTTAATAGTGTTATTTTAAATGTTTCATAGAGTGTCCCCAACCTTAATTATAGGTCCACACTTCATCATATGCATTCATCAAGGAGTAATTCAAATTTTAGGCTGACTTGTTCATGCGCAAGTTACATTTCCCTTCATAGGAGATTGTGATGATCTTTGGCTGACATGGATGTTTCAAGGCCCGGGGATGTGATATAAAGCTTGTAATAGATCATTGGGAAAGAATTGAATAGTAAGTCAATAATTTATTGATCTGAATTGTAAGATTTCAGCTCACATATAGGAGCATATTGGAAAGTTGTAATTTTGAACATGTGGTATCAGGCTTGTGAGCCGAATCTATAAGCTTGGATGTTGCTGACTAATTGTAATTGAGATTTTTGTTAATGAAAATTTATGCATCTGCATTTTCCTCCATATTTTGTGTTTCTTCTGTTGTGTTACTCTTTTTGCACGGTCTAGATTGTTCTCTTTGAGGACCCTCGTACCATGGTTGCACCATATGTCCTTCAATGTTTGAAATTCTTCGGTTCAATGTCCAAGTACATAAGGATATTTGCAAAATGGCATGTTAGTATCTTTAGGATGAATAACCAACCTATTCATAGGTGGTAAAAGTATAATACCTTTGTTTAAAAGTAGTTGGAGTTTCCTTTCACATTAAGGTGGAGGGTGAGTAGGAAACTTGAGTTTTTTTAGTTTATAAGGTTTTTGTTTGCTATATTCTCCTTTTTCATGAATAGAAGGAGGAAGAGGACCCATGGGGATCTTAGCATCCTTGTCATCAACATCATGTAAAGTTTTTTCATGTGGAAGGAGAATGTGCAAGTTAGGAGGAGAATTAAAGATCACAATACCATCACCTCAAAGTCTCGAATATTCAAAACGAGGCTTATTAGGATGAGGAGGATCTTGATATCCTAATCCTATGGTGTTTTATTTTGTTGGTTTTTGTTCAAGAAGTTGGTGAATGTTATGTTCATGTGTTGTGTCACAACCTTGTTTATTGAGGATAGTAAATCCTTTGTCATAGGTTTCTTCAAGGTTAATGGGAGTGTTCGTGACTTTGTGATCATAAAATGGTTGAGTGTGTGTTTGTTGAGAGGAACTAGGTCCACTTGATGGAGGGATCTTAGGTCTCACTTGAGTTTAGAGATGTAAATATGAAAAATGATTAGGAGGTGCAATAGTATGAAGATTTGGTGGTTTCATGGATGGGTAAAAAGGCTGCATTGGCTTCAAGGTTATCAAGAAATTTGTTGAAGAACTTATTCATTCTATCATCATCTTCTCCAATGATGTCTACATCATGAGGAGGACAATAATGAGGAGCTAAAGGAGCATATTGAAGTTAATGGTTATTAGGATCACAACCAAAGGCACAATTGGACATATTTACTAAGGATTTCCATGAATTACAAAACTTATGAAAAAAATGCCATGATGCAAGTAAACTAAGATGCAAGAAATGACTAAAAACAAATATTCTAGAAATTAAAATAGAAAGCAACTATAAAAAACTATAATGTAGGAAATATGCAAAAAATGCCTAAAAATGTTATGTAGAATGTGCAGGTGGATTGATTCGCCCAGGGTGTTGAATGAGTTCAACTATGAGATTTTTTTGTGTTTTTCAAAAAATTTAAAGTAATTCTAATGCTTTTTAGATGCTAATTAAGGACGCAAATGCATATTTTAGTTTTTTCAATTATATACAATTCAAAAATGCAATCTAAATGAGTGTTTCATTAATGCAAGTTAAGAAATCCTAGGATACAAAAACAAGACAATACCCTATGGAATGTTGATGCAAATGAACTTGAAGATGCAAGATGCAATTGAAATTAGAAATTTAAAGTGCTCAATATGCAGGTTCACCAAAATGAACTGTAGATTTTTGGGTAGGGCTTATAGGCTACTCTTGCACTCTTAGAATGTTTCACCTAAAAGGAGAGAGATAAAACCCACACAAAAGATCTAGCTAGGTTCACTCAAATTATGCAATTTATGATGTAATTAAGACTATATGAGGTGATCCAAATGCAATTAGATGATTTATGTGATTGATTATGTATGCAAAACCTTGGAATTATGCAATGTAAGAAAAAATAATGTGATATGCAAACTTGAACTAAGAATGAAAAAATTCAAAACAAAACAACAAAAGACTAAATTAGAGTGCACCTAGGCAGAGATTGGAGGATCTGGAATCTTTAGAATGTTGACTGAGACTACAAAAGATCACCAGTGGGACTTGTTGGAGATTAGGATTGCACCCTCAAAAAATCTATGTTTTTTTTATCTTGCCTCAACACGGAAACACTCTAGACTTGTGGGTAATTCTATGTAATAGAGTGAATCTCCAGTTCAGGGCTAGTTCCCTTTAAATGATCACCTAAACTATGAATTTTCTGAGGGAAGGGGAGAGAGAAAACTAAAAAATGAAACCTACAGCTAAATGATGATCAACTAGATACTTGATGACTTTGACATGACTTGATTCACAACAACCCCATTTTAAGCATTAATTCCCATAATACACCTTAGATCAACTAGCTTAACAATGTTTTAGACAAAGACTTGGGAATAGTTGAATACGATGTGCAACCTAAACTATTTGCAATTCCTACCTACAACCCATAATAATAAGACAAAAGAAGGATCCTCAAACTTGAATCACAAAAAAAATCCAAATTATTATTGTAAGAACATGACAAGAGAAAATGAAAAGTGGAAAATTTTCTTCTTATATTGAAATTGAAGGAACAAGATATCAAAAATCTAATTCAAAAGTTTACAAGACTCTTTGCAATGCATATGACAACAAGAAACTAAAATTTGTGAACCATGAGAAAATCAAGTTTTCTCCAATACATAGCCAAAAGTGACCATGAGGTACAAGAATAGAAAAATATAGCTCACTGCTTCTCCAAAAAGCAAGCCAATCTGCATTTCGAGCTCAAGAAAAAGCTTGGAAAATTATGCCAAAATTCTACTCCAAATTGTCCCACAAAGATGGAAACTTTCCATTTCCAAGGTGTCCATCCAAAAATCCTCTCCAAAATAGGTGCAAAAATTTGGAACTGAAAATAGAAACTTCAATTTGCCACTTCTCTCAATCCTCCCAAGAACTCAAAATGGAAAGTTTTAGTGTTAATTGAAGTCCATCTTAACTACATTTTAAAATAACAACTTAATCAAGCAATTTATAGAAACATTGCTTAATTATTATTTTTACATCTTGCAGTTTCTGAATTACAAAATAAAAAGGCTCACTCTTTTACATATAATTTTTCCAATTTTTCCTTCAACTCTTGTCTCTTTGATCTTCAGTTATGTTTATTTTTGCATTTTATTTTTGCAAAAAAACACCATGTTACATTTAGTGCTTCTTTACATGATTGATTTTTATATAAAAAATCATAAAAATATTTTCCCTCATTCACTTAGGAATTTTTTTTTTGATGACCTAGAATCATCATTTGGTTTTGTGAAAACAACTATGCATGAATTTTTTCCGAAGGCAACAAAAGAGCCTACCCTGGAAGGGGCCATATGTATATCATGAAGTTGATTTTCTACAAAAAGAAAAGAAAAAATTATAAGGCATAGGCTTATGTTGGCCTAGGAAGATGAAATATCAGTAAGGAAAAGCATTGAAAAGTAAAAAATGTGACAAAATTCACATGGGGCTGATTATGTGGGGAAAACCCTAAAAAAAATGGGTTTCAAAATGCTCATTCTAACCATCATTTTCATTGCAGCCTTTTAGAGAAAGACATGGCTTTTCCCATGCTTTGGTGGAAGAATTAGGGTTTTATCTTCTCATCCACCACTGAGCTCCACCTCCTTTGAATATGGGTGTATTTGATTCCCTTCATGATGGTAAGATTTTAACTGTATTTTGTTTCATCTATTGGATCTTATTTTTGAGGAAGAAATAGCCTTAGAGGCCACGACCACCACTGCATTTTAATTTGTTTGTTTGTTTTTTCTATGTCATCCCTTTTTCCATCCTTATGGATGACCATTAAGACATTGTTTGGACCATTTCCTAGAGCATTGGTAGGTGACAATGTTGTGTTTCTCCACCTCCATGCTAAAATTAAGCTTTACTATTCCTCCATTTATGAGCATTTACCTCTTAAATAAAGCTTTCCCAAGATTTTCTTTCACAAAAAAAATGAGGACTATGGGTTTTTAAGCTCATCCATTTTGTGTAGGCCATGGCCACTATATGTTTTTCTTTCTCCCCATTGAATGAACTAATAGGGCTCGACCATCAACATGTAAACAATGCATTGTTATCAAATAGAAATAATTTTGAATATGAACCTCAATTTCATGGGTTTTTAAAACCCTCATGGTCGCAGGCATGTAGTTTCATTTTCACTACTTTGAAAACAATTTTGTTGCATTAGGGTTTGAACCCTAGTTGTTTCTTTCTTGTATAGGCACTTTGAGCTCAAAACCCTAAATGGGTTTTGTGATATGCTAAAGAAAAAATTTGGCCTCTCTAGGCCGCAGGTATAAAACATCAATTTGGGATTTCACCATTTTGAACTTGAAGGAGCCTTGTTTCATTAGTGAAATTTTCTTGTTGAATGGGGCACACATATTCATTTCACCTAGAGCCATGTTGCTTCATGTATCTACATATTCTAGAAACATCTCTTTATGAGTTTTCCTTTTGTAGCTTGAACACAATGGTTCCATCTCTTGCCTTGTTTCAGATCACCATAGTGTTCTACTTGCTCACATGTACCACTGGTAACCATTTTCATCTACTCTTTTAAGCATGCCTTTTCTGAAAGTAAACTCACTCTACTTCTTGCAACAAACATGGATTTTTCAAGGCACTTTGATGCTTGTTATCACATTTAGATGCTTTCAAATACATTCTTAATAAATCAAGGCCATGACTCACAAGAATTCTGAAACAGACTTACTTATTTTGCATATCCCCCCCAATAATGAAGTTGTTTTGAACCATACTTTGAGCAACCTTTGGCATTGTGAGGGTACTTCTTTAGCTCCAACAATATGTTGAAACAAAGTTGGCTCATTTCCATTATATTTTTAGTGCTTCATTTATAACCATCTGTAATGACTTTCGTGTATTTCATGCTTGAAAACATGTACATTCCACTTCTCTCTTGCATTCGTGTGCTTCATTTTGTATTTGAAATAGGTAATGAACTTGTGCAATCATATTTTTGCTTCCATACAGATGGTTCCAGTATACCAAAAAAAACTCAAAACTTCCAAATTACCTCCATGTATGATGTTGTTTCACTTTTCATTTATCCCTCCAAATGCTTGATATTTTGTAGTTTAGTTTAGCATTTCCTCTCTATATTCATCCTTTGCCTTCAAAACTCACTTATAGCTATTTTCCACTTTGTTTGTGATGAAGCCCACTTCTCCTTTGTACTCTTCATGCATTTTTATCTCTCAAGCAATAACATGATGATATGAATACAATGTTTGCATGGAAGATTTTGAAATATGAAGCACTCTATTATGATGTTCTGGGGCTTCTCATTTTCTTCAACTATAGTTGATGATTCATAAACAAGGCATTATGTGTGCCTGTTCACTATCAAATTATAAGGCTATGCACTTGAATAGTTGGTGACTCATGATTTTCAATTCATTTCACCTTGATAGTTGACTATCCTAAATGGTCAACTATTTGAGTCCTCTTGGCACTTTATGATGAACTTATCGAAATGGATTTCTTTCCTTTAGAATTTTGGATATATTTCTTGATTAGTCCCTCTTTGAATGTTTGAGGGAAAGCATGTCAGGTCTCAACCCTTGTGGGATCCCATTTTACACCACATGCTTTATGATGTTCAATCTAAATAAAAAAAATTATTTGTCCTATACGTACACATGGAAACAAACAATGTTAGATAAAAAAAATATGATATCATGATGTTTCCTCTCTGGGTTTTGTCTCATTTCTTATTCTTGAATCTTCAATTGTTTCAATGTTTCCATCTTCCGTAGTGTAGAATGCTTCTGTTACTACATTATCACAACTACTCTCATGGCTTGTGCGGGACATTTGTTTCTTCATTACCCAATGAAGATAAATTCAAAATTTGTAAATCATTTGTTCAATTTTTTATCTTTTCCTTTTATGTAAGACAATGTTTGAACATTGCAATTGAATATAGAATGAAAGCATCTCTTTTCTTTTATGCAACTCTTAATGCTAAAATTGAATCAAACAACTTAAACACATTGCATCTTGGAACTTCAAAATAATTTAAACACTTGCAATGGTTAAACATCTGTAGAGGTTAATTTTTAATTTTCACCTTAAAATAAAATTTTGAACAAACCAACTCCATCAAATTGAGTTGTAGTGAAAATTTGATAACATGACTCATTCACCACTGATGGTGAATCAATCCTGTTTCTATTAAAAATTGTTAGAAATTGGTTTATGAGTGTCGTGATCCATAATTTGACAAAATATGGATTTCCAACCTTAAGGTGGGACTCATTCACCACTGATGGCAAATTAATCCTCTGCCAAAATTTTGTGAATTCAAGGGACAATTTTTCAACATCAAATGTGAGGTTGGTTGTTTGCTAGGTTTACGAAGTTAATTCTGTAGGAAACAAATAGGAAGTCTTCTCCCAACTTGAGGTTGATTTGGCTGGAAGCACCTTTTTGACTTGTTTACCACCTTTCAACACCTAATTTCTTGTCAAATCTACATATGCAAGTCCATAAACACACATACCAAAGGGGGAAAATGGTCAAGGGTTAGGTTATGGGGATTTTCCTTAGTCAAGCCCCACTTTGGTAATCAAACCTTTAATGAAATAAAGGAGAATGATAAAAAAATAACATACAAATGCTATCAACTTACTAAACCCTTGTTGAAGAAAATATGAAGATACAACAATGGCTGCTCTTGAATGCTTGATTTTTGTTCTATTATAGGATGCAAAGTGCTCAAATGCTAATTGAATGCTTGAATGAGTTAGGAGATTGTAGAAGTAAAATGAGGAGAAAAACACTTATTTATACACACTTGTGCCATACCAACCCAATGATACCTCATCACAGGCCGACATGAAGTAATTTTGAATAAAAACCCAAAAGAAAATTTGAAATTTTTTGAGTTTGGAGCCAAGAGGGACTCATTCACCACCCATGGTGAATGGGTCCCACCTTGGACTTGAAAGTGGGTGTTGGGAATTAAGTCATATTTAATGTTGTTTGTCAGGTTTACATTAAAAAAAACACTTAATTAAGGACCATTATTTGAATTTTAAGGACCTAAATGTGCATGTTCAAGCCATATTAAATCAATATATCAAAGAAAAATACATAAAGCATCATGAAGAAAGGCCTAAAAGACCATGAAAATGACAAGGGATCGAGTCAGTTGAATGTAGCTTAGAGTGATTCTGCATGTTTGGGTGTGAAAGAGGAGCATGCCTAGCATAAACATACCTATCAGGATGCATTGGAGTAGTTTATTTGTTCATACGAGTTGTAGAATGAAAGTTGCACCAGTTTGCAACTTTACATTTCTTGCATTTGACACTTTTTCCATCAAATGAAAACTAGACACCACAAGAAAATGACTCTAAGATAATAAAAAAATGAGAGAGGTTATTGTAGAGGGGCTCAAAAAAATCCCATTGGATTAGATGGAGATTTTGTAAGCATCACACTTTCTAAGTAATAGCCCGTCAAAGATTGTTGCTCTTTTGCACTTTGGACCCTTAAGGGATCAAGTTGGTTGAATGTAGATTGGAGTGATTCCACATGCTTGGGTGAAAAATAGGATCATTCCTAGTATAAACATACCCATTAAAATGTGTTGGAATATTCTGTTTGGTCACACAAGTTGCAAAACGAAAGTTGCACCACTTTGCAACTTTACACTACTTGCATTTGACACTTTTTCCATCAAGTGAAAACTAGACACTAGGGGAAAGTGGCTTTGAGATAACATAAAATAAGAGAGGTTATTGTAGAGGGGCCCAAAATGATCCTGTAGTCTTGGAGGGAGAGTTCATAAGTGTCACATTTTCTGAATAATAACCCGTCAAAGATTGTTTCCCTTTTGCATTTTGGACCCTTAAGGGATCGAGTCAGTTGAACGGAGGTCAGAGTGATTCTGCATGTTTGGGTGTAAAAGAGGACCATGATTAGTGTAAAAATACCCATTGAGATGTGTTGGACCAATCTTTTTGGTGACATAAGTTTCAGAATGAAAGTTGCACCACTCTGCAACTTTACACTGCTTGCATTTGACATTTTTTTCCATCAAGTGAAAACTGAACACCATGGGAAAATGACTTTGAGATAAAAAAAAAATAGAGAGAGGTTATTGTATAGGGGACCAACATGATCTTGTAGGCTCAAATGAATAGTTTGTAAGCATAACAGTTTCTGAGTAATAGCCCATCAAAGATTCCTGCCCTTTTTCACTTTGGATGCTTAATGGATCGAGTCAATTGAATGTAGCTCAGAGCGATTCTGCATGTTTGGGTGAGAAAGAGGACCATACCTACCATGAATGTACCCATCCAAATTTTTTGGAAGAGGCTATTTGGTCACATGAGTTGTAAAAAAAAATTTACACCACTTCTCAAGTTTACACTACTTGCATTTGACACTTTTAACATCAAGTGAAAACTGAACATCATGGGAAAATGACTTTGAGATAACAAAAAATGAGAGAGGTTATTGTAGAGGGGCTCAAAGCAATCCCATTGGCTCCAATATAGAGTTAGTAAGCATCATGGTTTCTGAGTAATAGCCTATCAAAGATTTCTGCCCTTTTACACTTTAGACCCTTAAGGGATCGAGCTGATTGAATGTAGCTCAGAGTGATTCCGCATGTTTGGGTGCAAAAGAGGACCATGATTAGTGTAAATGTACCCATCTGAATGCATTGGAATAGTCAGTTTGGTAACATGAGTTGTAGAATGAAATTTGTACCACTTTGCAACTTTACACTACTTGCATTTGACACCTTTTCCATCAAGTGAAAACTAGAAACCACGGGAAAACAAAATGTGGTAATGTGGCATGCCATGACTTCAAGATAGGCTCAAAATGAAATCATAGAAAATTCATGTATATTTGACAAGGTAGTGATTTATATCATCGTGAGACCACCATTTCTATGAGGCATATGCTTCCCCTACCTTGTCAACCTACTGCATTGGAAAGCTAGTGAACTCACTTGTTTGCTACTATGGTAGGGTTGGCAAGGTAGGGGTAGTGTATTCCTCATAGAAATGGGGAATCATAGTGATATAAATTACCATGAGACCCCATTTATATGACATATATGCTACCCCTACCTCAATGCAGTAGGGTTGAAAAGGTAGTGGCAAGGTATGCCTCATAGAAATGGGGACTCACGATGATATACATCACTATAAGACCCCATTTATATGATGCATATTCTGCCCCTACCTTTTCAACCCTACCACATGGGCAAGCTAGTGGTGCAATATCTTTCCACTGCTCCACTGAATTTCTAATGCAATAGGGTTGACAAGGTAAGGGAAATGTATGCCTCATAGAAATGGGGACTCATAGTGATATGCCAATGCTCCACTAGCTTACCAATGTGGTAGGGTTGAAATGGTAGGGGAAACATATGCCTCATAGAAATGGGGACTCATGGTGATATACATCACCATGAGTCCCCATTTCTATGAGGCATACATTTTCCACTAGGGGCAGTGTATGCATCATAGAAATGGGGACTCATAGCGATGTATATCACCGTGAGTCCCCATTTCTATGAGGCATATGATGCCCCTAGTGAGACACCATTTCTATGAGGCATATGCTACCCCTACCTTGTCAACCCTACCACATTTGCATGCTAGTGAGCTCACTAGCTTGCCAATGTAGTAGGTTTGACAAGGTAGGAGCAATGTATGCCTCATAGAAATGGGGACTCATTGTGATGCCAAAGTGGTAGGGTTGACAAGGTAGGGGTAGGATATGTGGTGCAATAGGGTTGAAAAGGTAGGGGTAGTATACACCTCATATAAATGGGGACTCATGATGATATACATCAATATGAATCCCCATTTCTATGAGGTATTCATTGCCCCTACCTTTTCAACCATACTGCATTGGCAAGCTAGTGGTGCACTAGCTTGCTAATGCATCACCATGAGACCCCACTTTTGTGAGTCATGCACTACCCCTACCTTGTTAACCCTACCACATTGGCAAGCTAGTGCATGCTTAAATTTTAGAGACATGTATGGAAAAATGGGTAGCATAGACAAGGAAATCAACTACTTTAGAAAATTTCAAGCATATGCAAATTGTAGGTGTAAAACCAAATTCAACTACATTTTCCAACATCCCCCATGCCTATACCAAAATGAAAGCTTTGGAGGGTGGTATGAACATCCATAGTAAAGGATTGAGAAATGATGTATTATTTTACTTCCTTATAACTTATTTCATATATATGTGTATAAAAAATGTGGAAGCATACACAAGGTAAGTCAATTGTTTAAAAAAATGCCTCAAAGAGATGTGGTTTAAAAATGTAACTGGCAAGTGTAAAGAATTGTGTAATTTAAAAATGTGCATTGAAAGCTTAGGTTATAATGACAAACAAACAATGATCAACATGGAATATACAAAATAAAAAAATGAAAGCAAGCCATAATAGAATGAAATAAAATGTGTGAAGACTTCATGTACCTTAAATACTAGAGTTTCAAATGGAGGATTTCTACCCAATTATGTAGTCTTTGCTTCTTCTTTCTTCAAACACCTCAACAATTTGAATTTTTCAAAAGCTTGTCCCCCTCCAAACTTCAATTGTATATCACTCTTGAATGGAATTTAGAATTTAATTAATATTATATTCCTTCCAATGTGAAAACTCTGCTATTCCATGCAAAGGTGGTGGAATGTGAAAAAAATCATGCACACTTCACAAAATCATCAAAAATCTTTTTCTATTGGAGAACACATGGAACCAGGAGAATATGCAGAATGTGGGCCTTGAGATCATGGGTATATTCAATTTTTTACTACTTTTAGAGCAATCCAAAATGTGCTTGCATTATAACATTCTCATGTTATAATGAGAGTGTGTTATGTCTTGCTAAAACAATGAACATATCTTGACTACTTCAAAACGTGTTCAAATTATTAAAAAGTTGTTTTTTATAGGTTTCTTTTCTCTCTTTCTCTCTACCCTCTACCCTCAACCCACAACCATTAGTCACTCTACCCTTAAAACCTCAACCCTAAACCCTAAAACCTATACCCTCAAACCCTAAACCCTCAACCCTAAACCCTTAAACCTTCCACCCTCTACCCTCAACCCTAAACCCTTAATCCTTCTACCCTCTACCCATAACCCTCATCCCTCAACCCTAGACCCTCAACCCAATACCCTAAAAAATCAACCGTATATGTCCTCAACCCTATATCTTCAATTCTTAACCCTATACCCTCTTCTTTCTATATCTCTCCCATACCCTCCCTCTCTCTCTCTCACTCACTCCTATCTCTCTCCCCTCTACTCTCTACCCTTGCACACTTATATTCTCTACCATCTACCCTTAAACCTTAAACCCTCTACCCTCTACCCTCTACCTTCTAACCTCTATCTCTGTCCCACTCCCTCACTCTCTCTCAAGTATCTTCCTCCTACCCCCTCTCCCTCTCTCAAGTCTCTCTGTCACTCCCATCACTCTATCTCTCTCCCTCTACCCTTAACCCCTCTGCCCTCACCCATAACCCTTAAATCCTCTTCCCTCTACCTCTATCTCTCCCACTCCTCCCTCTCTCCTTAATCTCTCTCTCATTTCTCTCCCTCCTACCCCCTCTCCCTCCCTCAAGTATCTCTCTCACATTCAATCACTCCTATCTCTCTCACCTCTAGCCTCTACCCTTAAACACTTAAGTCTTCTACCCTCTACCCTTAAACTTTAAACCCTCCACCCTATACCCTCTATCTCTCTCCCACTCCCTCCCTCTCTCTCAGTTCTCTCCCTCCTACCCCCTCTCCCTCTCTCAAGTCTCTCTCT
>VDFB02000003.1:645588857-645660606 GCA_007258455.2 Sequoia sempervirens
CACTCAACCCTAAACCATAAACCCTCAGCCCTCAACTATTAAACCCTAAACAATTAAACCCTCTACCCTCTACCCTCAACCATTAAACCCAAGAAATCTCTCTAACCTAATCCCTAAGCCCTCAACCCTTAATCCCTCAATCCTTAAACCCTCTACCCTCTACCCTCAACCCTCAACTCTTAAACACTAATACCTCAACCCATATACCCTTTATCCTATGCATTGGACCTTCAACCCTAATCCCTCAAACCTATACCCTAAATCCTCTACCCTAAACCTTAAACCCTCAACCCTCAACCCTCAACCCTCAACCCTTAAACCCTATAACCTCTACCATTTACCCTATACATTAAACCCTCAACCCTCTATTCTCAAACCTAAACCATTAATCCCTCAACCCCTATACCCTCTACCCTTTACATTGGAACCTGAACCTAGTCCTTAAACCATATACCCTAAAATATATACCTTAAACCCTCTACCCTCAACCCTAAACCATTAAACCTTCTACCCTTTACCCTCAACCCTAATCTCTCAACCCTCAACCTGAAAACCTTAATAATCTAAACCATCAACCGTATAGGTCCTCCACCCTAATCCCTCAACCCTATACCCTCAACCCCATACCCTCAACCAATATCCCTTTCCATCTATCTATACATCTCACCTCTCTCTCCCTCCCTATCTCCTACCCTCTCTAATTGTATCTATCTACCCTCTGCCTATTTCTACGTACCTCTCACTCAATCAATCCATACCACCCTCTCTTACTCCCTCTATCTATCCCTCCGTCTATCCCCTCCCACTACCTCTCCATAACTCCCTCTCTCTCCCTATCTCTTAGGTATCTACCTCCCACTCCTATCTCTCTTAGGTCTCTCCCTCTAGCACCCTATCTAGGTAACTCTCTCTCTCTCTCTCTCTCCCCTCTATCTATCCCTTCCACCCTACCTAGATAAGTCCCTCTCACTCCACCTCCTTCTATCTCTCCCTCTCTCAGGTCACTCCCTCCCACACCCTCTCCCTCTCTTAGAAAACTAACTCTCACAATCCCTCTCTCTCCCACTATCTCTCTCTCACTCCCTCTCACTACCTATCTCTCAAGTCTCCCCCTCTCACCCTCCTCACACTCTCAAGTCTCTCCCTTTGGAACCATACCTACATAAGTCTTTGTTTCTCTCCCTCTCTCTCTCAATTCTCTCTCTCCCACCCCTATCTATCTATCTATCTATCTATCTATTTATCTCTCTCTCTCCCTCTATCCATCCCACTATACCTAGCTAAGTAACTTTCACTCCAACCCCTTCTCTCCCATTCCCTCTCTCTTAAAATATCCCTTCCACCCCATCTCCATCTCTCAAGACTCTCTCTCACCACCTCTCTACCTCTATCTATCTCTCAGTTCTCTCCCTCCCTCTCTCCCTCCTACCCTACCTAGATAACTCTCTCTTTTTCTCTCTCTTAAAATTCTCCTTCCCTCTAAAGACATACATAAATACTTACATATGTACATATGATCCTACATATATAAAAGCATACATTTGCATATGTAGATACAATCGTACATACATATAGGCATACATACAATATACATGCATTGATACATACATACATACATATAGGCATACACACATATATACAAGCATGCATACATACATACATACATGAAATAAAAGCATACATGTACATAAAAACATGCAAATATACAAACATACATATAATAGAGTATCATTTAACATAAATCAAGACGTAACATGAGTGTGTTATACTATGCTCACGTTATGTCTTGCTAGACATGTCCCTCACAAACTCAAGAAACCATGTCAAAACTAAGATATAATGTGAGCACATTATATCTTGCTTTAGGAATGCCCAAGCCTTAGGATTTGTGTTTTCCTTGGAATACCAACCCAAAGGCTTGGAGGGCCTTCCTAATGACCAAAGACATGCTTTTGCAAATTCTACAATATTTCAAATAATTGGGATCGTGCTCACCGCTAGGATTGCATGTGGTTGAATTTCGAACATATCAAACATTTGGTTAATGTTAGGTTCTCTTTTAGCTATCCAATGATGTAATTTTTTTCACTTTTTGATGATGTTAAGCCTTTCATCTATAATTTCTTTTGTTTGTGTGTCTCTTTTTTGGAAAAAGGTAGTGTTTGGAATTTTTTTCATTATAAACTTAACCATTCATCAAAATTTCAAATAAATTACATTTTTAGAAACTAGACTCCATTCTACATTTAAAAAAATTAAAAATCAATCAATCTCCAAAATTTGTAGGGGTAGCACAGCCAAAATTCTGCTTTTTAGGAAGTGTCCACTTAGAAAATTAGTAAAAAATTAAATATTCATTAAAAATTATTATAAAATTCAGGCATCAACTAAATAATTTTAGCTAATTTCTCATCGGAGTGATTTTAAAAATACTAAAAAAAATTTCACCATGTTAGGGATGTACAAAAGTTGTTATGTTATGTTTGTCTAACAAAAAAAACACCAATTTCTATGCGTCCCCCTTTTGAACCCCTTAATCTCAACCATTTTCAAAATAAATAAGTATTTTATAAAGTAGACTTGAAGCACTTTGATCCTTTTTTTTGTTGCATCTCAAACTTTTGAGTGTAACTGTCCTCTATTTCACATCCAAGGTCAGTATTTCTTGATTTTAGAAAAAAAAAGTGGCCACTTAAGCCCCCTTTTTGGCCCCCCATATTTTTTCACTTACCCTTATGTTATGTTCTTTGTGAATAGGAAAGTCTAATCTAACATGGCATACCCTTAGATATTAATGGTGGTGTTATGAAAGGAACACCACAAAAAATGTAGATAATTCTATCATGTAAAAATCCTATTAGATTGACACAATAGAAAAAATATATAATTAAAAGAAGTTCTTAACAATTATATTAGTTCATAATAGGTCTTATTTAACTAAGTCACATTGTGAATCATCAAGTCATATGTAATTCTTATATCATTCACTATTATCTTTTGGATCATGGTGATAATTTTTCTAGAGTCCATCATAGAATTATGGACTAGTTTAACATTTGTGATTGGCATTAGATACAATAAATTTGGTTTATTGAATGCTTTTTCTCTAGCTATAATGTGAAGATGATCTAAAATTGGATTAGTTTTTATGGAAAATGAGTTCAATGCCAAAATTTCAGCTAAAACCAATATGAAACTATATAAACACTTAGTGGTGTTGTAATTTCACCTTTAACAAGGGCTACAAGTGTTAATACTATTGATAAGTCACATTGAATAGCATGAGAGTGAAACACATCAATCTAGTCATGTTTTCACTATAGTTACCAATAACAACACATAAAGCAACTCAACATTTTTTTCCAACCTATTCACATGCCAGTTTTGTCCTCAACCACTAATAGTAACTAGAGTTTTCAAAGTGTTCTTCAAAATCCTCCTTTATCTAAAGAAATTGTTGAGACACGAGGTGACTTGTTTCAAGAAGAACCCACCTCTTGTGAGACCTAGAATAAGGATAAATATTTATGGACTATCCTACAAGGAGGAAAGCTAGCCTCTTATATATTGAGGCCATGATGGGTCATGACCCTAATATATCTATGGAATTTGTAAATTCATGGAAGGACGACAATGTTGAATTTAGGTATTTTTCTTTCACTATCACCATGGAGCTCATTATTAAGGTAATTTGGATTTTCCTTGATGAGCTATGCATCTTGAGAAAGTAAAAAGGCCATTATCAGAAAGACAAACAAATTTCTCAATAAGGGGGAGAAGGTTAATCATCTCCAAAATGGGTTCAATAGGGACAATCTCTGTGGTGTTTGGAGAAGTATGGTGGAAGTTCTCATGAGATACATCATACTGGATGGTAGATTCAAAATGCTTCTATGCTCATATTTTTCTAATTCTTAATCTCTTTTTCTATAGTGTTAAAATGAATTTTTCATTTTGGATAATATCATCTCTTGAGCAATCAGCTAGGTTTGTTTAGGAAAAGGGGAAACTATTGTCCCTTCACTAGGGTCTAATTTTTAGGGTGTAATATATAAGGTATCCCATTCCCATACCATGATCTCTATTCCAAGGAAGAGTAACCCTAACCTAGTATCAAATTTTTTTTCTAAGATTTTGGAGGATACTCCTTCTACCTTGGGCCTTGTGTGCATTTTCCAACCCTAACCTCCCATCAAAGAATTACTAGGTCAAACCCTTGGGACTTTAAATGTAATCCCCTTGTTTTAATGGATCCCATCCCTTCTTCTAAGAAAATAATGTCTATTTTTGACCCACCCCCTCCCCCGATCTCTATTTCAAACAATTTTGATGATTTGTGGTACCCCACCCTCAAGGATTTCCATAATAGCTCTCCTTCTTGGGAAGATACTCCCGCTATTTCTCCTTCTAATCCCCCATTTTCCACCAACCCTATCAACCCCCACATATTCTCCTATCATCTATGTGAACCAAGAACAACTGCCTAAAGACTCTAAGATGGAAGCTACAATTTGTGCTAGATTTTCCACTCAAAGATTGAAAATTAAGGAATTGAGTGAAGCAATGAAAATCTAAAATGACATATTGAAATGGTTTCTTTCTTAATTAATTAGTGCAAAAAGAAATATCCAAAATTTGGAGATGAAGGTCCTCAACCAAAAGAAGGATTGACTAGGTGTAATTGAGGATGAGGGTCATTGGAACCTCCTACCTATAATTACAAAAACCTTTGGGAAGTGAGCTAATTTGGAGATAGAGGCTGAGGATCTCAAATCAATGATTGGTACTTTGGAGGAGAGAGAAAAATTGTAGGAAGATATGGCCACCATGTTCAACAACCAAGAAAAAACCTTATGTAGTTTACAAGAGATTGTGGACTATAGTAAGGAAATGATGAACAATAATTTGGTCACTATCCATGTGTTCCAGAAGGAACTCAAAAACAACTAGGGTAAGAGGGTCGAGGAGGAGCTTCAAGAAGCTGCTATTTCCAAGAAGAGAAAAAAAGTGGATAGTTCTACCACATCCTCTATTGATGATGGTGATACCAAGAAGAAGAAACCTTTATCATTCAAAGAAAATTTGAAAGTTTTGGTGAATGAATGGAAATAAATCAATGGCCTCAAGGTTCTAGGAAACTAGTAGATGTGTTGGTTTCTTATTGGTCTCTTTCTATCTTTGTGTTTCTATTTTATGTTGGTATGTGTAGATAGGGAAAAATCAGTAGGTTTTGTGTTGAAAACAATAAACTATCTAAACCTTATCAAGCACCATGAAGTACAAACTAGAATGAAAATGAAAATAAACAAATAACATGCAAACCAATTTTCAAACTAGACTTGATTGACCTCATGGATCTTCTCCACCTACATAAGAATGCGAGATTTTGAAGGTTGATTATTGAAGGAATGTTGGTTGCTCAATTCTGCAGAATAACAATGCGATGAAGGTGATAGATGAAGATGGATGGAAGATTGAAGATGATTTTGACAAAGTGAAGATGGTAGAAGAAGATCCCATCTAAATGGCCTGTGAAAGGTTAGATTTATAGAGTTTTTGAAGACAAAAGCTTAGTTGGCAAAGATCAATGGTTGAATTCAGTCTAGTAAGATGAACGGTAAGAGATGGAGAAGTTGGAGAGAAAGATAGAAGCCAGAGAAAAAGAAGGAAGATGTTTCCTTCCCGCAAAACCTTTCACTCAAAAATGAAGACAACTTGCCATTTATCAAGTTTAGTTATGAGTTGGTTTTGTAGTTGAAGATAATTCATTAATTAAATAATAAAATTATTTAATTTCATGTGACATGTGGTTTTGGAAGTTTCTAATTGAATATTGAAAAATATTTAATTATGTGTGAGATGGATTTTTAGAAGATTTAAAGATGATTTCGTGATTTTGGAAAAAAAAAAGAATATTTAGAAGATTTAAGGATGATTTTATGATTTTAGAAAAAAGAAGAATATTTACTTTATTTAAAATAAAGCAATGTGATTTTTTAGAAGATTTAAAGATGATTTCATGATTTTGGAAAAAGGAAGAATATTTACTTTATTCAAAATAAAGCAATGTGATAATTAAATTAAATAAATTGTAAGGCTTATTTAATTTAATTAAGAATAATTAGTAAATTGATTAAATTAAATAAGTAATTAAACTTATTTAATTAAGATAAAAGAATTAGAAAATGAACAATATAAACAAATAATTAAATTTATTCATATGTAGATTGAATTAGAGATTTAACTAAATAAGTTGTATTTAATTAATTAGTAGACTTATTATAATGTGACCATTTTTAGGTGTATACATTTTTCCCCTCTTTGAGATGATGAGATTTGTGTCAAGTAACATCATTTCAAATAATTTAAGGTATGGATGGAGGAAAATGGTTAATGATAGAAAGATAGGATGATGGAATGATGATGCCCCCTCGAGAGGATAGGTGGGTTGAACAAAAATGAGTATGCTCTCGAAATGAAATGATAAGGATAGACAAGATGAATGATGGAAGATAGGAAATGGATGAAGGAGATGAATGATATGTTATCCTGCAATGAAGGTTAGCAGCCATGATGTTTGATGTAGCACTAGACATTATGCACCAAGATATAAGGACCAAGGTGATGATGTGTTCACTTTGACCATAGAGCATTCAAGGTTTGTGTTAGCGCATATAATATAAATGTAGCACTAGACATTATGCACCAAGATATAAGGACCAAGGGGTCAATGGTGGGTGATGGAGGATCATTAGGATCTTGAACTTCTATGTGTGCTTGGGAGGCACTTATCTCATCAAGGGAAGTGGATGTTGATAGATCATGGATAGGACTAGGTGGAGGTGAATTTGGAACATATTTCTCATGGATGGGTATAGGATCAAGTGGCTCATGGATAGTCTCTTCATCATTATGGATATCATCTTGATCATAAAAATGATATAGATTATGGATAGGTTGGATGAAAATGATTTGATCTTGATTAGGACTAGGGATTGATGTTTCCACATGCTTGGGAGTATACTCTTGATATAAATCTTGGGTTGCTTGAATGGAAGTGGAAGGTGATGACTCATGGAGAGACTTGACATGTTCTTGATGGTCAACAACATAGGAGCATGAAATAGGGTGACTTGAACTTATGATGGGAGACTCTTGAATTGGCTCAAAGGGTTGTGGATGACATGGTTGACTTGAAGGACTTGACATGATGTTTGAGGACTCTTTTGTATGTTCAAGTATATGTGTTGAATGAAATGGTGATAGTTGATTCCTTGCTTGTAGCCCTTGGGTCACATCCTTTATAGGTTGATGGGTGGATTTAGGTAATGCCATCAATTTATTTATTAAATATCTAAATGCAGGGCATTGATTTGATGGAGGATTAGATCATGGTGGGGGTAATGAAGATTTTGATTGGTTAGAAGGTAAAGAGGCCAATGAATTAGGGCTCAAATGTGGTGGCTTATGGATAGGAATTTGATTGGATGGTGGTATGAGAAAGTTATAGGGTGTATAACCTTGGTTAGTATTCCCCTTGTCAATGGTTGCATTAGAAAATGAAGAAGTTTGACCTTGTTGCAATGTAGAACTTAAAGTCACATGTGTTTGTTGTGATGTGGCTTTATAGGTTGATGTGGCATTGACATGCGAAGAAGTGGATGGATTAGATTGGTATGAGGTGGAAGGGTGATAATGAATGGATAGGGGATGATGTTGTGGTTGTTGAATTTGACAAGTGGCAATGAAATGATTGGCTTGAGCTAGGAGGTGTTGGATTTGAGGTGATTTAATTTTTTGAAAATATTGGAAGAGGGTTTGAAGGATTTGTATGGTTTGGTGGTCTAGGGGTTGGGGTGTTCGGTGAAGTGTTCAAAGGAGGTTTTGAAGTTGGGGTGCTAGGTCTTCTAATGTTGGCCTGATGTCACACATGTGTGTAAGCTCTGGCATATCAATTTGTTCCTCAAATTATTCAACATAGTTCATGTCATCATTAGAGGCAGTAGGAGAAGCCCCTCAAAGTATGATTTTAGGTTTTGGTTTTTCTTCATTATTTGGACTAGAGAAAGGGACTCCTTGAATTATGATCTCAGGCTTAGGTTTTGTCTCATCATTTGGCCTAGAGGGATAGCCCCCTTGGATTATGACTTTGGGCTAAAGGGATAGCATCTTTGGAATACAAGTGTTAGTTCTATGTGGGAAACAAAGCTACTGAGAGTCCTTAATGGAGGTATTGGATGAGTGTATGACAAAAACCATGTTACAAGTTGGTGGTAGAGATTTGAAGGGATAGTTTTTGGATAGAGATCTAGAGCCTTGTGATTTTATAGATAGTTGACTTTGGTTGGTAGAGATGTTGCATGTTTATTCATATGAGACTACTACAATGAGATTATAAACCTTTTCAAGTATACAATAAATCAAACACATAGATGTGTTTCTTTATCCACTACTCTAGTATTACTAGTGGTATGATGAGAATTCATCCTCTTCAAATATTTTCCTACCTATTTAAAGGTTTAATCAATTTTTATTCTTATACATTTGCATATTATTTATTTTTTTGTAATAGATTTTTTTATATCTCTCATTTAAGATGTTTTCTATTGGAAGGTTGGAGAGTTTGCCATTGATGATGTTGCTTGGCAACATAAGCATGGTTGGTATGGAAAGTACATAACAGTGTGTTATAGTGATATCATTGAAGTCAAAAATTTTGCAAATAATTTTGATTAGTCTTAACAAGGTTTTGGAGTTGATAAGGAAGACATTATTGCATAATGGTTTGGTCAAAAAAGTTAAGTTGTGTGGAAATTTGACTAAGTGTCAAATTTTTCAATTCTACATAACAATGCATTGGTTTTGGGTCCACACCAGTCCACAAATGAAGATTTAAATATTTGATTCTAACATCATGGTTGAACCTTCAAAAAATTTATGTTTCATTGACCTATGAAGTTGTTTGGTTGTCTCATTGGACTTGTTCTTGTTTATTGGTTGGGGTTTTTATCATAGGGGTTTAGGGTTTATGTAAGCATTTTCCCTTCCATTTTAGTCCTTTATCCTTGGTCTAATTTTTCATTGGATTGCTTTGGTTGGTTCTTTATTATCTAAGTAACAACTTATTCCTACATACTCATGTGGTCACCAACCTCTTTTTCTTAGGTTTCCTATCTGCCTTGTCATATGGTATTTTCCCATTTATTTTAGTCTAGGGTTTGATATATTATAAAGTTGGGGTTATCAAATATTTTATCTTTTATTCTTGGTTGAGTGTGGTCTTAAGTCATTTTAAGTCCCCATCCCTCATCTTTCCTAGGAAGCCCCTCTTTAAAAAACACTTTATGAGCATGTGCTAATTGTTCCCACTTATTTTCATGCTTTCCAATTAGCGTATTGCCTATCACAGATCACTTCATGACCACTTGTTTTAAATCAGTGATGAGTGATGGACCTTTTTCTTTGTATCACTCATCGTGGATGGGCATATAAAATTAAGTTTTATATCAGCGATGTGCAATGTGAAATATTTTCCTTTGTATTATTGTCTACTCTTGCATCACTATTTGTTTTAGTGCTCTAAGTTCTAAATTGGAGATAAGCAATGAATTTTTAACCTTTTCTATTGCTTGCTTATCCCCCATCGTGCATTGTATCTTACTGTCCATATTCCTATTTGTGATGAATGATGAAGGTTATAGCCTTTTGTTTCAAATTGATGTATGACTATTTTTTTTGTTGTGGGGAGTGAAGCTAGACAACTAGGACACAAGCCAAATCCTAATCTATCACCACCTTTCTTCCATTGCTAATGTGGTTCAACCAATGTAAGGTAAATTAGTGATAAGCGATGGATAGTGTTAATGAAGGTTTTCATCATTGGAAGTATCTTCTGAAGGACTTTACTATCACCAATGAGTGATGAAGGAAGAAAATGAGGATGATCTAATCTAATAGCCAAGATCTTATTATGGGTGTTCCTCACATCATTGATGACCTAAGCGAAGGTAAATGAATATCAACAATGAGCGATGGAAAATTAAACCTTTTGTACATCATTTCATCTTAAGGAATCGTGATTACAATTTAAAGCATTGAGAGTACATTAGTGATGAGTGGCGGGAGATTAGGAATATTTGATGGAATATTCCTCCCAACACTAGTTTCTTTGCATCACAGATCCATTTAGGAAGGTGAATTCCAAAATCATGATGAGCGATGGCCTTAGAGAACAAAGTAATGAAATCAAATAGGGGTGACATGGAAACATCAAGGGACATCAATGAAAGGAAAACAGAGAAAGCATGAGGATACATGGGAACCATTTATGATTTTTTAAATCAAAACAATCAATGACTTGAATTCAAAATTAAATGACTAAGTGTTAGTTCACTCACGTGATATTTATTTAAAGAATTAATGGTGATGACACTCCATTCCTTGGCCATAAAGGTGGTATTTGGTTAATTTTCCCTCACAATTGTAAGTTTTAGAAGTAGAAGAGTTGATCAAGTTTAAAGAAGTGGAGGTGAAGAGCTTATGTGAGGAATTGTAGAAGCATTGAAGAATTTTTTTCTCTTAGGTAAGAAAAATCTACTCACCTCTATACAAGTTTCTAGATAATTTGAATTGGTTGAGGGAGTTAGTGATTAATTCAAAAAGCTCTAGGTGCTTATGGTTTGAAGGGGTTTTGATATTGTGCAAATTTGCACAGGTTGGTAGGAATTGAGAAAGGTTTGGGATGGTTTTTTGTCTTTGTTTTGCAAGTGGGTTTCTTGAGAGTATAAAAATAGTAATCCCTTGTTCATAGGTTGAATTTGTAAATCCTAAGTGCAAACCATGAGTCATCCTAGTGAATCCTCAGGAGTTGGGGGTAAGCCTAAATAGAAGAAGCCTAGGGTTGTTAAACCAAAGCTATAAGTTTCATAGAAGGTTGTTAAGCCTAAAGGAGAAAAAGAGATATTTTTTCAAGCTCATAGAAGGTGAATCTCTAGATATTGCTGGAGGAAAGAATATTGGAAAATAACCTATAGGGAAAGGTGTCATGACAAGCATGCTAATTGATAATGCTACTGTAATTGGAGAGCCCACTCTACCTCAAAGTTCTTGGCAGTTATCCTTGTATGCCTTCAATATGTAGTATGTTAAACACCGACCCCATCACCTATTGAGTTTTAACCTTGGGAGGTTGGTGGTACCAAATGTATTTGTTGAGGTATATTTGATGCTAGAGCTAGCAAGGCATTATGATTCCAAGGATAGAATAATAAAAAGTGAGAATGGAACCCTATTTCTTGACATAACTAGAGGAAGGATTGTGGAGGTGTTCAAGTTAAACCCTAATTACTCTGTCTGTATTAATTTCTATGAGTTGTGTAAGGAATATGAGAAAATTAAGTATGGGTATAGAAAACATGTGCTTGCTATGCACAAAAATAGGGACAAAGTAGCTTTTAGTCTTAAGGACTTGGATTCTTTTGATTGTGATGAATTTGAGAACTACTTCAAGAATACCTACTATTGTTTGGATTAGCTATTGGATCATAGGTTTGGTGAAAGGATACAATCACATTGTTAATGATGATTATTGATATTCAAAATTGGAATTCAAATAGGGGGTTTGATTATGCAACATATATTGTTGAGCAGATGCATAAAGGGCTAATTGAATTGAAGGATGGTATCTCCCCTCTATATTTTCCACATTAATCTTGATTAATGTACATGATTTTATGGATTGGGAAAGAAAAATGGAAGAAGGGTATGAAATTGAGGTAAAAGGATAATGAAGGAAATGAATTTCTTGTGCAAATGTGGACTCATATTTTGGATTAGAATTGTACACATTCAAATTATCTTGCTTTCTGCAATGTTTTAAAGTTTGGTATCTTGGAAAGTTTCAGTGTAGCACCTATATAAATAATTTCAAAGGTCATCAAGGAGATTCTATTCCCCCATGAGCTTAACAAAGAGGTAAAAGAAACTCATAATTGGAGTGACTGGTTCTTACATTCCCACTATACTTTGATCAAAGCTTATGGAGCTATAGTTGCACCTGACTACATACATTTATATGTATCTAGTAGGTTGGACTTTATGGAAATTATGTGGTAGTTGGATTCTATGGATAAGGAACATTTCAGAGTTCCTAGGAAAGGTTCGGTGATAACACCACATTGTTGTTTTTCTTATTTGATTGCTACTACCAAACAAGGCTATGAGAAGTTTGGAATAATGTTGACCAACCTTAGAATGTCGGTTGATGAGGTGAGGAATTATGAACCTAAAGGTTTTTCCAATGATGAAAAGAGAAAAAAAGGTTTGTCTTGGTTACCCCATCAATTTTTATACATTGATGACATAATAATGAATTTTCCTACTAACAGTGTAGTGAATTCTAGAAAGAAACAGTGGATTGCCATTTGTGACATTGAAGAGGATATAATCAAGAGAAATTCATTCTATTTTATTCCCTATGATGACATTGAGAATCCTTATGCGAAGGCCATGTAAAATTTAAAATATTATCAAAGTGGTGAATTCAATGTAAAGTTTAAGGAGTCCGCTGAGAAGGAACAAGCTCTCAAAGATTAGCAAGAGGTTCAAATTATTCAGGAACAACCTTTGGAGGTTGGTAAAGGAGCTACCCATTTGGTTGAATATTTTGATACTAAATTAATTGGAGATGAACAAGGAGCTAAGCATGTACCTAGTGATCAAGAGGTGGAGAAGAGATTCCTTTTTTCTCAAATAAGAGATGCTCTTGACTCCTATGTTTGCAAGGATAGAATTGTTGAAGGTGAATATGATGAAGTAGTTGATGATGATGCTATGATTAAGTATTTTGAGGAGTTCATTGCATATGATTACTTTGTGCAAACCAAGGAATTCAAAGATTTTTTCACCCATTTCAAGAGCCAAGAAATAAAAAAGAGAATTGAGGTTGCTAATGCTAGTGTGGACTTGTTGGGGCAAGAGGAGGAAGAAAAGGTAGAGGAGGACAAGATAATGAATGAAATTGTAGCAATCACTCCTAATGAGGCTAGGAATATTGTTAAGGACAATGGTGTAATTCTACTTCCTAGGTGGAATCTTACTTCTGCCATTGCAGTTGATGCAATTAGGAAAGGTCTGGAGGCTTGTGTATTTGAAGAACATTTTGAGAATAGGGTATTTGGCTCTAGTTTTAGTCCCAAATTGCATACCCTAGAAATTTGGTCAATGGATCCTAATACAAGAAAACCCAAAGTGGTTAAATCAATTGAGGAGGTCATTGGGATAGTTGTAGTGAAAAGAGCAACTGAAGTCAGCCCCATTTAGTCTGCTAAATTGATTGTGCATGTTGCCATGTTGAGTACAAATGCTGCACAAATTTCCCAAAAGAAATATGAAAAATTGTTCAATAGTTACATAAGTCTCTTGGATAAATACAATAAAATGAAGGACACTATGCAAGCAGGCCCATCAATAAAGGAATTTCCTTCCCATTCTTCTTCATTAGAATTATCATCTCAAGATGGAGAAACCCTAGCATTGAGGATCAATAAGCTAAAAGGGGAATTAAGAGTTGAAAAAGATAGTGTCAAGAGAGAAAAAGAGGAAACTACCAAAGTTGCTGATAATATTTTTGAGATGTATTGAAGCATAGGGTTACAAAATTGATGCACAAATTTGATACTATTTGGAAAGCCTACAAGAGCATTCATAAGACCCATAAGAGGTATAGAGAAGTTCAAAATTCCTTCCAAAATGACTAGAGTAAATGGAGTGCTAGAGTTGGAGCACTCAAGGAGATGATGCCTAATATGAAGGATGGTCCTAAAGCCCCTAAATAAATTATAAATGTGTTGGAGGTAGTGGACCTATTGGGTGGAATTTCAACATTTCATGGAAAGTTCGGTGTGCAATTATAGAATAAGTTGAAAATGTTCAGAGACATGAAAGGGCATGGCATACCAAAAATACTAATGTTTGAAGGTGAATTGGAGGATTTTGGTCCATTTAGGCCGACCTAATTGATGTTATACTTGATGTGGATATATATGCTAGAATGTTTTCAATGTTTTGATGTAATATGAATGTGACATGTATTGTGTATGATGTGAATTTGAGAATATTAGTGTGCATTTGAAGATCAGAGTTGTATGAATGAAGAGTGAGGTAAAGTGTTAAATCAAATAAAGTCTATTATTGTGCTTCAATGGAACTATAATTCATGCATGCATAAGATGAAATCATAACAGTTCAAAATAGGCTATGAGCCACCATCTCTCTTCTATATTTTTCTCCATGGACAATGAGTTCTCTTGGACAGTGGGTCCACTTGTAGTGAGCATTTATGTAATATACTATAACCAGTTATAATATATATTGAGCTAACCCTTATTGTGGTTTTTCCCATTTTGGGTTTTCCATGTAAAAATATTGGTGTTCATGTGTTATGTGATATTGTGGATATTTCATGTTTTCTTTCCCTATTGTAATTTAACATGCATTAGTGATTGGATGTTTAATATTTGAATGGTTTAAGAGAATATTGATTCACCCCCCTCTTAGTATTCTAGGTGTTCAACATAGTCTTCTACAAAGCCTCTTGGAGAATCCTATTGTATGTAGGTGATGTTTGAATCAAGTCCCAAAGGGAAATATTTAATGGAATACTATGAAGTTTCTCAACAATATTATACTCTTTACCAATACATTGATGAATGTTATATGTGTGAGCAACTGTGTGATAACTTGGTTGTTGCGACACATGTTTACTAGAGAGTTGGCTTGCAAAGTTCAAGATATGGTCGAGGGGTTTAGGAGGTCCTATTATGAGAGGTTATCCAATTGTTACTTGTGTGTTCATAACCTCAACTAAGTTATCTACTTGTTTTTGACCTTCTATTGATGGGGTATCTAATGTCAATTTAGCATCTTCATCTATGCCATTGCTAAGCCCTTAATATTATTGTACATCGGGTTATGAATAATCGACTTGTGGCTATCTTAACTCTCTATTAAGTCATATTATCATTAATATATTGTTATTTAGTTGTTTAGGTTGGCATAAGTCTTATATAGGTGTGTCTAAGTCGGCCTAGGTGATATCCTTGGCATAAATAGGTATATATAGGAGGTTGTGAGTCTTATTTCATCATAAAGTGTGAAGTGTGTTCTCATTAGAGATATTTGGAGGTTTTCCCCCTCAAAGTGGCTTGTTATTCTCAGTTATTATCAAGTATTTGCAGCATATTTCATATCATATTCTTCTATTGTGCAAGTTATTTCATAACAAGTGGTATCAGAGCATGATCTTGGCACCATAGAGGCAAGGTTTTTCTCAATTTTAGAGGCAATTTTTGGAAGAGAATATCTTTCAGATTTCGGCGAATTTTTTAATGATTTTTAAAGGGTTTTTGAAGAACATATTAAAGAAACTACAGTATATATTTAAAAATAATTGGAGTAGAATTAAGCGAATTATTGCAGAATTAGGGTTTCTACACTATTTTTTTGGAATCTACATATCTCGCACATCTTGTTGAATTGGAGTCTAATTTTTATTAAGTTTTTGAAGACATAATAAAGGAGATTATAGTAAAAATTTGAGAGAATTTAAGTTTCATTTGTGTGATTTATTTCAATATTAGTGGTTTCCATCATGTCGGGGCTTGGAACAAGGGGTAAGAAGAATGTCATTCCAGGGAAGTCTCCTAATAAGGATGGTGAAACAATTGAGGATATTACTCATAATGAAGAAATAAATAAGGTCAAGGAAGAAATTTACTCAATTAAGATGGATATGTGTGACCTAAGAGGAGATATATCAGACATACGAAACATGTTAAGCACCTACAGGGCTAAATCAAGAAAGGAGTTCTCAAGCAGCCAAGGTGAAAATTCAAGGTCAGCTACTACTGACACAAGATTTAGTACTCCTATGGGATCTAGGAATTTATTTCCAAAGGTGGATATGCACAAGTTCGATGGTAAGGATCCTCTAACATGGATAAACCGAATGGAGAATTTTTTTGAAGTACACCAAATCCCAAATGGACAAAAGGTCACGATGGCTTCCTTATATCTAGAACCAGATCAATTCATTTGGTATCGTTGGCTTTGCACTCATCGGAGTAAAAAGGGGATCACCGTCTCATGGTAAATTTTTACAGAGGAACTCCAAGCACAATATAGCAATAGCATCACAGACAACTTGTTCAGCTAGCTAGCTAAACTTCAACAAACAGGATTAGTTAAGGATTATATTCAGCAATTCCAAAATCTATCCTTAAGGGTGAATACAATTATAGAGGAAAACTTGAATGACTTATTATTGGGTGGTCTCAAGGATCACATTCAACATGAGGTATGCATGTTTAGCCCTAGTTCCATAAATGAGTCTTTTATCTTAGCATGCAGGGTAGAGGAGAAGTATTTGATTCCTAAGAAGCAAGGGGCTAATGTGACAAGAGAGAAAGGATATTCAACACAACCTACTAAGTTGACTCCACAAAAATTGAGGAGAAAAGAGAAAAGGCTTGTGTTTCAATTGTGATAGCAAATACAGTCAAGGACATAAATGTAGTGAAAAGAAATTGTTTTATATTGAAGGTCCCAATGAGGAAGAAGAGGAGGAACCCATACTAGAAGATGAAAGGGAGTCAAATGAGTAATCACATGATTCTCAACCAATCATTTCTTGTCATGCACTCTTAGGTTTCAGCCCTCCACAAACTCTCAAGGTGGTGGGGTTCCTAAAGAAGCAGAAGGTCACAGTGTTGATCGACTCAGGTAGTACTCATAATTTCATCAACAAAAAGTTAGTTACTTGTCTAAATTGTTTCATATATCTAGCTCCAAAGTTTCAAGTTTTGATTGCAGATGGTAGTACAGTTAGTTGTTCAGGGAAGTGTCATAGCATTAAATTATCCATGGGAGATTATCAACTTGATACCTCAATGTATGCAATATCCATGGGTGCAGCAAATATTGTTTTAGGAGTACAATGGCTTACTACATTAGGAACAATTGAGATGAAATTCCAAGAACTATTCATGAGATTTCAATCGGAAGGAAGGCTAGTAGAGCTAAGGTGGTTGAAGGAAAAATCTCCACAAATGAAAAAGTTGCTTAAGAAAGGAGTGGATGGATTTGTGGCCCAACTATGTTCATTAGAAGTCTCTCAATCTAATACTCCTACTCATCTAGATTTGCAAGATATAATTGATCGTCACTCAGTTGTTCTTGGAGATATGCCTAAAGGACTTCCTCCTAATAGGGATCATGATCATGCCATATAGTTGGTCCCAGGAGCCAACCACCGAACATCAGGCCTTACAGGTATCCACACATACAAAAGAGAGATAGAAAAGATTGTTGAAGAGATCCTAGAGGCAGGAATCATCATGCATAGCCAAAGTGCTTACTCCTCCCCTGTGGTGATGATACGTACTAAGGATGATACTTGGCACATGTGTCCAAATTATAGAGTGCTCAACATGTACACCATTAAAGATAAGTTTCCAATTCCAGTCATTGATGATTTGCTAGATGAATTAAATGGAGCTATGTTTTTTACCAAGTTAGATCTTAGATTTGGTTATCACCAAATTCATATTAAGGAGGAAGATATTTGTAAGACAGCATTTCAGATTCATGAGGGTCATTATGAATTTTTGGTGATGCCATTTGGTCTTACCAATGCACCATCTACATTCCAAAGTTTGATGAATTCCATTTTTAAGAAGTTCTTGAGAAATTTTGTGTGAGTATTCTTTGATGATATATTAATTTATAGCAAGACTTGGGAAGAACATTTACAACATGTGGACCAAGCATTACAAATAATTGAAGATCATAAACTCTATGCAAAGCCATCCAAGTGTGCTTTTGGTCTTACACAGGTGGAGTATTTGGGACACATAGTTTCACATGAAGGAGTAAAGGTGGACCCTAACAAAATTAAGGCTATCATGAAATGGCCTATTCCAAAAACCATTAAGAAACTGAGAGGATTCTTGGGATTGACAGGGTACTATAGAAAATTTGTGAAGAATTATGGTAGTATAGCAGCACCTCTCACCACTCTATTGAAGAAGGATTATTTTCATTGGAACAAGTCTGCCAATACAACATTTGAGAGATTGAAGGAGGCTATGTGTACAACTCCAGTACTTGCCACTCCTGACTTCACCAATGAACTCATTGTGGAATGTGATGCTTCTAGAAATGGGAGAGGAGTAGTGCTCATGCAAGAAGGTCGACCAATTGCTTTTCAGAGTCGTCAATTAAAAGTTAAGAATCAACTAAAACCTATTTATGAGAAGGAAATGCTAGCAATACTCCATGCAGTGAAACGATGGCAGCCTTATCTATTGGGTAGAAATTTCAAGGTTAAGAAAGATCATGATAGCCTTAAATATTTTTTGGAACAACGACTATCTTCTAAAGAGCAACAAAAATGGGACACTAGGATGTTAGGATATGACTTTGAGATTGTATATAAGAAAGGGAAAGAAAATATTGTCACAAATGTGGTGTCAAGGAAGGATGAGAAAGATGAAGCCTTATTGTGTTCCCTTTCAATATTACAAGTAAATTGGGTGGAGGAAGCCAAACAGAGTGGCAAAATGATGTTGCGAAAAGTAATCTCATCGAGCAATTAAAAAGTGATCCTAGTAGTTCAGATAAGTTTTGTTGGAAGGGAGATACTCTTTGGTATAAAGAGTGTTTGTATCTCTGCAAGAATTCCAACCTTAAAATCAAGATTCTCACATAGTTGCATGAGTATCCAGTGGGTGGTCATTTAGGGTTTTTGAAGACATATCATCAAGTCAAGCAGGATTTCTTTTGGGAGGGGCTTAAGGGTGATGTTCAAAAATTTGTGGCTGAATGTTTGGTGTGTCAAAGGCATAAAGGGAAGAAAATTAAGACACCAGGTCTCTTGCAACCCTTATCTATTCCTAGCCAACGTTGGGAAGAGGTATCCATGGACTTCATCACAGGGCTTCCCAAATCTAAAGGTCATAATGTCATCATGGTGGTAGTTGATCAGCTCACTAAATTTGCACATTTCATTGCATTAGCACATCCTTTTACAGCAAGTGCAGTGGCTAAATCATTTTTGGAGAATATCCAAAAGCTACATGGTACACCTAAAGTTATTGTTAGTGATCATGATCCTATCTTCACTAGTCACTTTTGGAAAGATTTATTCTCATGTTGGGTACTCAATTGGCTCTTAGCTCTTCATACCACCCTCAATCAGATGGGAAAACAAAGGTTGTTAATAAGTGTTTGGAAGGATGTCTACGTTGTTTCACTTCAGAGAAACGGTCTCAGTGGGTAGATTGGCTACCACTTGCGGAATGGTGGTATAACACTTCTTTTCATAGCTCATAAAAAATGTCTCCATTTTTGGCACTTTATGGATATCATCCTCCTTCCATCACATCATCAATTAAGGTGTCCCCAAGATTTTAGGCAGTAGAAGACCACTTGCTTCATCAACAACAAGCACTTTCAGGACTCAAGGAGAATTTAGCCATGGCACAAAATTGAATGAAACAACAGGCATACCAACATCGTAGTGAAAGAAGTTTTCAAGTTGGGGATTGGGTCTTCTTGCGATTGCAGCCTTATAAGAAAATCTCACTAAAGCAGCAAAGAAAGAATAATAAGTTGTCTCCAAAGTATTACGGTCCATACCAAATCATGCAGAAGATTGGTAGTGTTGCCTACAAGCTTGAGTTGCCACCAACAACAAAGATACATCCAATTTTTCATGTTTCCTATTTGAAGAAGGTAATTGGGCATAATATTCCCACTCAAACAACACTTCCCGAGTTGGATGAAGAAGGGAGAATCATTTTGGAACCAGAGTGCATTCGTCAAACACGCACAAAGAAGCTGAGGAATAGAACTATCACTGAGTATCTCATCCAATGGAAGAAATTACCAGTTGAAGATGCCACGTGGGAAAGGGAGTTTATTCAAAAGTTTCCAAACTTGATTAGCATTGAGGACAATGCTTCTTTGAAGGGGCATGCTTTCTTATTATTATTGTACATCGGGTTATGAATAGTCGCTTGTGGCTATCTTAACTCTCTATTAAGTCATATTATCATTAGTATATTTTTATTTAGTTTTTTAGGTCGGCCTAAGTCTTATATAGGTGTGTCTAAGTCGGCCTAGGTGATATCCTTGGCATAAATAGGTATATATAGGAGGTTATGAGTCTTATTTCATCATAAAGTGTGAAGTGTGTTCTCATTAGAGATATTTGGAGGTTTTCCCCCTCGAAGTGACTTGTTATTCTCAGTTATTATCAAGTATTTGCAGCATATTTCATATCATATTCTTCTATTGTGCCAGTTATTTCATAACAACCATCCATCTTACTATCTATTAAAGGAGAAGTAGGAATGATTTCATTATTTTATGCCACAATAACTTCCCAATCAGGAGAGGTATTGGGAGAGAAACAAACAAGATTCTCATGACACTTAACACTTGGATCCTCTTACACCATGATACCTTCTTCACAAGTGGGTGAGGTATTAGGAGAAGAACAACTATTATTGTCATGATTGTCCATGATTGCATCCTATTACACCAAAGTGTTCTCACAAGTAGGGAAGATGTTTGGAGGTGAATGAAGATTTTAAAAAGTGATATTAATAAATGTGTCAATGATTTCATTTTCTTGTGTTAAGATACTCTCACAATTAGGAGGGATAGTATGAGCATAGCTACTATGATTATCTTGAGTATCAATGATTGCATTTTTAAAAAAATTGGAAGTTGTATTGGATGATCTAGGTGATATGAAATCCCCAAGGGAATCATCTAAAATGTTAAATTCATCACAACTAAGGGGAATGGTAAATATATAATATGCTTGTGGAAAGAGATCTACCATGATTAGATTAATATGCTTTCTCCAAGATTAATTATTAAATTTCAATTGTAATCTAGGTTTATATGTGTTAAGGAAAACTTGGACGAAAAACAAACTTACAAACCTATTACAGACAAAAAATTACAAATCAGACTCTAGATTTACAAATTGAAAATAGGTATAAATATGCACCTAAAATCTAAGGCATATTTAATAGGACAAAGGCACCCAGGGTGCCTATGTCCAACTAGGGCTATATTTAAAATTTTAGTTTCAGAGGCACTGGTGATAGAAGGTGACTATGTGATACTATTTAAACCCAAATTTGGAATTATTTATGTTGTTTTTTTGAAGGATTTAAGTTTACAATGTATTTTAATAGATTAGGGTTTTAAAAAATTTCTAAAGTGAAAGCTAATTTACCCAAATTATTTAATGTTTTAGAAAATGTAAACAATTATCCCACATATCGGATGATTATCAATACTAAAATGTAACAATTTTTTCACAAATTTGTAATGAGCTAAGAAAAGTAACACCTTTTCAATTGTAACACTACTTTTTGCAATTGAACAAATCAAATTAGAAATCATACAACAAAAATAAATATAGAGCACAAAAACAACAATTTGAGCCAAATTTGAGCCAAAAATAATAAGACAAAGGCACCCAGGGAACCTATGTCTTGGATCGGGTTTCAAAAAATTCAAAGTTTGACTATATTTATTGTTGTTTAAGGTTCCTAAATTTGTATACAAAGAGGTCTAACAGTGAATATGTTTCTAGATTTTGCTAAATGTATGATTGTGAACTTGAAAATGCAAACATGTATGCAACAATGCTAAAAATGTTTGAATAGTGAATGGAAATCTTGATTGCAATTTTTATATTTAATATGAACTAATTGATTGATTTTGAAGATACAAAAATCTGAAAATGATGATTTGATGCAAATTTTAAAGAAAACATTGCAAGTTTTTCACCTTTTTGACCTACATGAAAGATGCAATTTGAATGTAATGAATAATTTTAAAATTTTCTGATCTAATGAATGCAATTTGAATGTAAATCTTATCTAATATGGCTGAAAAAAAACCTATTGCAACTTATACTACAATATGATATGATTTTTTTTGGATTTTTATGACTTTTATGATGCAAATATGAAACCCTAAATGAAAAATGCACTATAATATAATGCAAAACCTAGATCTAGGGTGAATTATTACAAATTTTAGAAGGTATATAATGTTAACATGTCAAGTTCACCAAAATTAAATGTAGAGAAAGGGAATCCTTAAGTTTAATGCCAAAACCTAGGGTCAATTACCTCAGTTTTCAAAGGTACATTAGAATACAAATCAACAAGGTGGATAGATTGACTTTCAACCAAGAAGGTGAGTCAATCAACCCTAGATCTATATTCTTGGGCCGTGAAAATGGATTGGAAATGATTTGAAATGATTAACCTAATTAAGCTATAGGGAAATATTCCAAAAGCATGTAATAGTAATTTGTAGACAAATTTGGGAAGTGTTGGATGATGTGTACCTATCATAAAAAGTTGGATCTAGCATGCATAAAGGGGCTTAGTCACCCAATGGTGGATGGGTCTTTGTAAGCCTTATCAAAACTTAAAAAATTGATCCTATAGCTCTTTGTCTACTCTTTATTTTTTTCCCTACAAACTTTCCATCTTCATATCTATACCTACAATAAATCTACAAAAGAGATTGTTTGGGGTGGTTATATAGGATCTTACCTCAGTCATGCCATTGTTTTGGTATTTCTACCTCCACAATAGCTAGATAATTTATAGAAAATAGTGTGTGTGCCATAAACTTATGTGTTTCTAAGGATTTTATGAGCTAAAATTCCAAGAAACCCTACTCAATTGTGTTAGAGAGATATTCCTATTTGAAAATGAAAAGATCTACCTTGGTAGATGTCAAACACCCTTACTAAATTGGAAAGACAATGTTATCTTGCTTTAGGCTATAAGAGGAATGAATATTGAAGATGAGAACACTAGAAAACAAGTCATTAGGTTTAAGGAAGTGGCCAAATGCATTTCCCAAACCTATAATTCATTGTGCTCTTCTATTAGCATCAATATTCAATCATAGCATAAGATTTGATCAAAATCTACAAATAAGCTTGAAAACTTGAAAATTTAAATTTGGAAGAATGATTTCTTACTTTTTATTTTCTTTTCTTATTGATTCTTCATGTGTTATAGTTTTGAAATGGTGAAAATGCTAGGTATTTATAGCCATTTCTCTAATTTCTCAAAAATTAAATCCTGAAAGCTGACATTTGAAATTTGAAATTTGAATGTTAAAATGCTCCCAACAACACATTAAAATTTTGGTCTTGGCTACGAAGGGGGAACTATATTCCCATGGGAATATGGGTCTTCACCTAAATTTCTAGGACATTGAGTGTTGGGAGCAAAATAACAATTGGTTGCATTTATTCAATGCTTGTAATTTATCAAAAAACGAAAAAAATAGGCCTCAAAATGCATAATAAAGGGAATTAGGGCCTGTCTAGTAGATGTTGAAAATGAAATAGTGTAAGGGTCACTAAAATAGGTCCAAGCTAGGTGTGAAATTATACTAGATCACCTATAAAGAAGCACAATTTCCTACACTACACCTAGTTCCACTAAGAGGGTGAAGCACACTCAAGGCATAGGGGTGTTGATGGACATATTGCAAGACATTGTAGAATAGATAGGTGATATTATCATCCCTATCCATGGATGGAAACTTTTTGAATACACCTACAGAAGGAGTAAATTTTATGGGTCAATGTCTAACCTATGAAATTTAGATTTGGGGAAATCAATGGTCCCAAATAAATTTGTGAATGTTGACTTGGTTAGGGCCCAGACACAAGGATATGATGAAAAATATAGGATGATAAAAAGTAGAAAAGGTGGCCCTTTACTCAAAATTTATAGGCGGCAGATCATTGATATATTTGACCTAAATGTGTCTCCCAATATTACAATCAATTTTAATTCACTCTACAAAGAATATGAAAAGGATAAGCATAGTTAAAGAGTATTATGGCTCTGACAACAAAAAAAAGGATGCTAAGTGAATATTGGTCATATTTTCTTAGCATGAGGTATAACAATTCAACTTTGATATTTTTGAGGACTAATTCATCAAAACCTATTTTGCATTGTATCAAGTCCTCATGGACAACTAAAAGATAAACATGCCTATTTATATGTTGATGTTGAAATTCAACATAACTATGTCAACAGGATATTTGATTATGTTGCTTTCATTGTTGAGGGTATCCTCAAGCAACTCAGAGACTTAAAGGACCCTAAGGACAAACTTCATTTCAAGTGGCATTCCCTACTCATGCATATGATTTTGTATAGTAGGGCTAAGGTGTGGCAAAAGTATATGGATTTGAAAGCCCAAGATTCAAAGGGGAGAAGGCTACCTATGTAAATGTGGACACATATATGGGACTCCCACTACAACACATCCAATTATTTGACTTTTGAGAATACCTTTGTTCTAGATGTGTTGGAGAATATTGGATGCAAGCCTGTAAGAAGAAATTCAAAGAATATTATTAAATTCTTGAGGATACTATAGTTTGATCCTATAAACAATATTTATCACAATTGAGGAGATTGGTATTTGTATACCAATTACACAATTTTCAAAGTGTATTGTACACTAGTGTAGCTCCATTTCCTCCCAAGATATGTAACAAATAGGATGGCATTCATGGAGATCATGTGGCAACTCAATGAAGTTGACAAAGTTCACTTCAGGTTGATTAAGAAGGGATCATTGATCCCAAGACACATGAGGTTCTCTCATTTCATAGTCATTGCCAAAGAAGGATTGGAAGTCTCCCCTACAAATTTGCAAACTTATGAGATGAAGGTAGACCCTGCCAAGAATTGCACAATCCTAAAGGGTATATCAGAAAAATAAGAATAGAGAGGGGTAGATCCTAGTTTTATCACCATTTCCATGCATCTAATGATGTGATGAGAAAGATTAGAACTGATAAGGAGGTTAGAGAAAGAAATCTAAAATTGAAATTCATGGTACAAAAAGAAGAGAAGTGAATAAATATCGATCCTTCTTATGTTACTCCTTTTAAAAAATACACAAACCCCATGGAAAGAATGGAGAAATTTTTTTTTTGACATGAATGGAAGTTTTCCAACATGATGAAGTTGGGAGAACAAGAGGCAAAAATTATGGAATTTTAACAACCCATTCAACAAGAAGTTTTTCTAGTAGAATCATTAGCACAGGCTGCTCCTAGCCAATAAATGTTAGCTCTTGATCAACCCTTGGTTGAATATTCAAAGAATCTAGGAGAAAGGGAGAGCATGAAGGAGGAGTTTGTGAAGAATGTTCTTGAAGATGAGGAAGTGAACAAACACTTCCATTCTCCCCAAGTGAGAGCATGAAGGAGGAGTTTGTGGAGAATGTTCCTAAAGATGAGCAAGTAAAAAAACACTTCCCTTCTCCCCAAGTTCACGAATCAAGAAGATGAGTAAGTGCTTAAAAATAGGCTAGCACTTGACTTATATGATGAGAAATCTATCCCTATTGATGTCAAAGTCTTGGCTTGCAGTCAATTCATTGATGGTAATACCTTTGTCACTACAAAGGAATTGAAAGCCTTTATCATTAGAGTGAGGAAAAATGAGCTTAATGACAAATTGAATAAGGTAAACTATGGATTTGATCCATCTAGGTATGAAGAGGTCACTCAAAAAGTTATCCAAGAGATGGATTTTGATGCTTCAAAAATCACTTTAGAGGTAGAGAAGAGATTAGTGAAATAAAGTGCTATTCTTTTATTGATTTGGCGGGATATTACCTTGGTTATTACACTTGACACA
The DNA here is from genome assembly GCA_007258455.2 of Sequoia sempervirens. Classification (NCBI taxonomy): domain Eukaryota; kingdom Viridiplantae; phylum Streptophyta; class Pinopsida; order Cupressales; family Cupressaceae; genus Sequoia; species Sequoia sempervirens. The sequence continues at coordinate 645,614,642 of VDFB02000003.1, forward strand.
TAAGGAATCAAGATGAAGCTTGGGCCTGTATATCTAATGATTAGGCAAGGCAAGTGTATTTTGGATCTAGTTTTAGTCCAAGCTTACAAACTCTGGCCATATGGGCAATGGCCCCTACCACAAATAAGACAAGAGTAGCTAGCTCAATAGAGATATCATAAGAAATGTAATCATTAAAAGAACATAATACACCACAACACCACAAGTAGCATAGTTCATGGTGCACACAACCATGCTTAGTGTAGATATTACAAAAGGCAAGAGGAGGTATATGATGAATTACATGTTAACCATGAAAAATTACATGACAAGTATAATAAATTGGTTACTAGGTTTCCACCTCTTCAAATTGCAGCTCCACCAACTCCATCCACATCAACTAAATTCACAGCTTAAGATAGAGAAACTCTATCACTAAGGATCAAAGAATTGAAAGAGTGGCTAAAGCAGATAAAAAAAATAAAAAGAAGGCAAAGGAGGAGGCCAAGAAATTTGCTACATATATTATTGATGAAATTTTAGGTCACAAATTGTCATGTGTGTTACACAAGATTGAGTGAGCTTGGAGTGCCTTTGGTGGATTGCACATTTCTTATGCTAAGCATAAGCAAATTTAGACCAGATTCCAAGATGTATTAAGTAAGTGGAGTCTTAAATCCACTTCAATAAAAGAAATGATAAAGATGACATGTTTTTATGGAAATGCCCCCAAGAATTTGGCACAAATTCAAGATAAAAAAGAGTTATTGGGGGAAGTTTCAACTTATAAAAGAAAGTTGGACATGCATTTCAAATCAAAACTGAAAATGTTTGAAAGCATACAAAAGGGAATTATGCCTAGGATCATGGATAGTACTAGTGCAATCAAGTCTTTGGATGTCTAGAAGGCCGAATATGCAGGAATAATCCCTTCATTGTCATCATACATCTACAAGGATTAATTTAGACAAAGTTATCTCTCTTAAATAATTCAAATGATGATTTTCTTAAATTAGAGACTATCTTGGATAATTTTTCTAAGGAGACTAGGGCTATCATAGATGCACAATATAATGCACACAATAATAACGTGTTAAAGCTCTTGGTGTTTAATTGTCCTATAGAAGAAGAGTATAGTTCATGGGTCAAGTAATATGTTGAATCTAGATATCTCCCATGTTCTTCTTGTCTTTTTTATAGAGGTGGGGCCCATTTTTCTTACATCATGACCTAGTCAAATTTATTGTAGGATGCTTTTGAAATTGTAGAAGGTGATGGAAAAGTGAAAAATACTACACGTACAAGTCCACCTTATTCTTCGATCATTTTGGGATTAGCAAGAATCTTCTTCAGTAACATATGTAACTATCTTTCCTTGTAATAAAATATTTTCCTTTCTCTATGAGGAAGTTGTAACTTGTTTTGTTTGTTTCTTAGACAAGATTTTCAAATGAAAATATGACATTTGTCCATGGATTGAAGCTTGTTTTGTCCATTGGTTTTGTAAAAGGGAATTCAGGGCCATTTTGAAAGAGGATCTTGAAAATTTTGTAAGCAGAGCACTTTCGTATTTTTGGTCTATATATGTCTGGTTTAGGTTATAATAGAAAGAGGATGCTTATGTAAAATAGGAAAATTTTTAGGACAATACTAGCTTATATTGTCAAATACAGTGAAAATTTTACAAGAAATTATCTCTTGAATATATATCTTAAAAATTTATGAATAAATATTAATCAAGGGTATTTATGTTCATCTTTATAGATTTTTTTGAATTAATATTTATTTCATGGATTTTAATCAAGGAGTAAATTAATTTTCTCTATGAGAAATATTGAATGTTTTAGGTGCATACAAATATTGACAAGTAGAATTGATTGTAGAGTTCTAAAGGGGTGATAATGTAAGGAATTATCAGTGAGCTTCAAAGTTAGAAGAAATACTTTTGTATAAGTTTTCAGTTGTGTTTCCCTTGAATCCATAGCCTAGGTCTAAGACACTAGTTTGAGAAAAGGTCCTGATTATATTTTTCATGATCCACAAAATTTTAAAATCAAGTTTCCATTTCAAGCAATATTTATTATATAATGTTATTTGCATACTCTCAGATACATAACTACATTAAACTCAAGGAATTTAGCCCTTTTTGTTGTTTACTTACAAATATTGGTCATAGAGAAGAGATTATATCTATTTCAAAAGCAATATTTGGTATTTATTGTAGGGAATCCTCATTGATATTGTATAAGACCACCCTCCTAGGTTCTACAAAGCCTGAAGTGTAGAGGAGATAAGTATAAAACCCTTCTCCTATTTGTTGGCCAACCCCTTAGAACAATTGAAAATAAGAACTAGTTATTTATTTAGATTGTTCTAGGATTTAGTTGGAGCTTATAGCACAAAAAAAATCCAATAGGAACTCAAATGCTTAAGCCTTGGGGCCCTAATTTTACTCCTCGAGGGACAAAAAGGCCATTTTTAAAAATCGCTATAACTTGCAATCTAGTATGATTTTTTTTTTGAAATGAGATATTGTCGAAAGATGGTTTTGTCAATTTTGTAGTAGTGAAGGTTATTTTAAGAAAATTTGTTTTTTTAGTGGAATTTATTGCTGGTTGAAGTTAAATCTTCATTTTGGGCTCTTGAGCTCATAAATTTTTTCCACGATCTTTGATTTTCACAATTCTTATTGTGTTGGAAAGGTATTGATGAGCTCTATCCGAACATACATGCACTTTTTTCTTGTATCTATCCTAGGTATATCGTTATTTCATTTTTTCCCAAATGGGTGTCTTGGAGATTGCTTGAATATTTTGATAGTTGGGAGGATGAAATATTGATCTTTGCAGTTCATTTCAGTTATAGAATGATCTTCTATATCCAATTGCTTCATTCAAATTTGAGGGTAGAGCCATATTGGGAGTGTTCTAGTGTTCCTTGGCTTAGGTCTACTATTTATTTATCATAATTCAGACCTGAGTCCTTGAGTGACTCTAATATGGTTTCTAGCATTAGAGTTATCTTTCCTTTTCTTTCCTAATTAAGGATTCTAGTGTGATTCTAATGTTTCTTTGCAATAGATTACTTCATTGAGGGGGGGGGGGGGTGAATGGTCTCTTCTTCATCTCTCTTATGGGGGATCTTTTTCCTCAAATGGGGCTTTGTCCTCTCATTTTTCATGGAGAACATTATTTTGTCTCTATTTTTGGGAGGATTATTCTCCCATTGGGTTCTCTCCTTTTCTCCATTTGTGAGATATCACATTTTCATTTGTACATGGGTACCTAACATGACCTTGTAGCTCCGACACCCATCTTTGTGTCATTTGCATAAGTACTCCCTAATTTGCAATTAAGGGGGGTGCTAGTGTAAATAGGTGTTTTACCTATCTATGTCCTATTTACATGTTAAGTATACTTAGGTCCTAGGAATTAATCTTTCTAGTTAACCATTAGTTGTCACTTATCTTATCTAGTTGGCTTTTATTTAATACTTATGTCCTAGGTAGTTATGAGTTAGTTGTCTCATGTGACATGATTAAGACATTTATCATGATATTTTTTAATCCTATCCCTCACCTTGCCTATATAAGTAAGGAATCATACATGTACATTTTCATATTCATTTTGGAATTCTTGCATACTTAATCATAGCATGATTTTTGTGCCATTTCTCTTGTGGAAGTTATTTTTCTTGCAAGTGATCTTGGGGTGTTGAAGAGTTCACCATAAACTCCTACAAATACCACCTAATATTGGTTTGTCAATCTATTATATAAGAGATGACTTCTTGTGTTGTAGTTTGATGACATCAAAACTAAATTATATATCAATAATATCAACAATTTTTTTGGTAGTGAAACTTTCCTAATTGATCAATAATTCAAACACAAAATACAATTTTGGTGAATAGGAAAAAAATGGTATTGGGCCCTAATTACCTATGATTTATGCTAAGGCTATCCTAAGGGTATTAAATCACCTTTTAACATTTATTAAGTATTTATATTGGATTTTTTTTCAAAATGAACTATACATGAGTAATGGGTAATTAATTAGATTTAGGATGCATGTTTAAAACCACCAACATATTCATAATAATATTATAAATCCACCATGTATGAGGGCCACCCTTCTAGTTATCACTATAATTTCACCTTATTTTTTGGGGCCACAATAATCTTTAAAAATCATTCATGTTTGGATCATAGTCCTAATCACCCAACATTTACATCCACCATATTACAATTAAATAGAATTTTCAATAATTTGTATCCAAAATTTTACAATCTTAAGGAAAGTTTCATAAAAATTAAATTCATATAAATATAATTAAAACTATCATTTTTCTTTTACCCATTTTTTCTCTTGATTTGTAGATTGAGTCGATTCTTCAATATTTTCTTCCTTTAAGGAAATATATTCTGGACTCCTTTCTTTGGTTTTTTCTATGCTGAATGTTTGTTTCCTAGTTAGAATTATATTTTTAGTGAACTATATACAACAAATACAGGCATTAGTGACTTAGTGACACATATGATAACTTATTTATTTCCTTTTGAATATAATATTCTTATATTTAATTATTAGTTTTGATTATTTTTAGATATTATATTAGTCTATGATAGATCTAGGTCCAAGGGGTCTATAGATTATGATTCATTTTGTTGATTTATTCTATTTATTTTCATTATTTGTATTTCATGAAAAACTAAAAACACATTAAAAATGAATTATCTTACATTTATAGTTTTTAATTCATTAGACATATTGACCACTAGTTTGATTCTTATAAGTGACAATAAGCACCTATCAAAACATAAAAAAACATATTATCATAATTTAGAAATGTGTGTGATTCTATAGATGGAGCGAAAAAATAAGGATTTGCACCATTTATTGGTGTTGAGAAACATGGCTATACCTTAGAGAAGTATTTTAATGAGGATTATGACAATGTGAAAGATGATATTAGCTCATAAGAGTTCTAAGGTCGCAAGAATAAAATATTAATAAATCAACCTCACAAAGTGACTAGGAAAATGGAAACCCTATACTAAAGGGGAAAAAAGGTCAATACAAAATGGGGCATGAATAAGAACTATCAAGGGATTTTTAAATTGAATAGGTGTTAAATTACTAATTTAGTGAACTAGTGAATAATATAAGTGTAATATTTACACTTGAAAATATGGCAAGGACGAGACATTCCAACTAAAATTTTACCCCATAGAAAAAATGCTAATAATGATTATGAAGATAAAATCATACATAGGGAGGAAAAGTTAGTGATAAGATTGAAAATAAGTGAAGAATATCTTCATGTTAAGGGTGAGCATGTATATGATGAGTATATAAAAAATAGGTGAAGTGTGCTACACATAGATGTACAATTTGAAGCTTGATTTAGAAATATGGAAAAACCAACACAAATTATAAAAAAACTATTTAGTTGAGTGTCACTTTTCATATTTTAACTAGAGTTGTCTTATGATATGCTATCTAGAATAGAATTTTTTTTTTCTTTTATAAGGGTTCCAAACTTTTCTTATAATCATTTTCCAATAAATAATGACTAGGAATGGACAAGTTGTCTTGATAAGGTGGAAAAATAATATGTAAAAAATTAAATGGTTGATTTTATTTTAGTACCTTTGGATGAAATTACAATAACAAATAGTACTTGTTGGATATGCATGCATGTGTACAAAGTAGAAAATCATGCCCAGTAGCCTCATCTACTCTCTATTCATAAAATATAGAAGAATGCAACATCTCAAAATCTATTTGACATAGTTAATTAATATTCAAAAGGAGTTGGAAGTAAAAATTAATGCACATTTGCTAGAAATTTGTTATGTGTAGTGGAAGATGAAGCTTTAGCAATACAAGGTCATATGAATGCTATTTGTATAAGGCTACAAGCTTCTTATTTATCATATACAATTTTCATTCATTACTTGCTCCATAGAATAAATTTAGCATTCAAAATTATGAGCAATAATTTTGTAGTCTCAAAATTTGAAGATCTAGTTTGTGAGCTCCACTAATTTTTGTTCAAGTCCCAAATAGTTTTAAAATTTTAACAATTTTTTGAGGCAATAAGTATAGAAAAAAATCTCATTAATGATGCTGATATCAAATGGATCTCCTTGAATAAACCAATACTAAGAGTTTTTATAGAATATCAATCTTTGATAAGAGTAATGTTCAAACATCGTCTCATAGTAGACAAATATCTTGACCTTTTCTTTAGGTTAGGTGACATAGAAACACTTTTAACTCTATCTAGTCTTCTTCCCATGTTGGAGGACATAAAATTTCTCATTAAAAAGCCCAAGAAAAGAACTATGTGTATTATAGAATATACAAAGATACACAAAATGATATGCATGATCCTTGAAATTATTTATATCTATTAAAATAGCCATTCACAAGTCAAATTTTTAATAATTAAAACTTAATATAATAAGTAGACAATACTAATAATTTTTTATAGTTTAATGTAAGGGAAGAATTATGTGTCATCATGCCAGGATATGAGATACAAATGCATTATTTTTTTAGAGTAAGGCACTAGTAACAAGGGAAGCTATTGGAATTATTGTTAAATCTATAAGTACTACTTTAAACAATAATGTGAGATCTCTTTCCTCATAGATTTAATATTGATTCCAATGATATGAACTAATTGAAGCCATGTCTATTGTACATCCTCAATCCTAGATCAATTTCTAACTATCTAATTTTCATAAAAATATGAAGATCTTGTCCCAATAGTTCTTTAAGTTTTTGGTAGTTAATGGCCAATAGAAAAAATAAGCTTACAAAACAATCTACCTATTTTGAAACAAAAATGATGTGACAATATAAAATACTATTGAGTCCCTTCAAAGATGGATTGATATCAAGACTTTGGGAAACTTTAAGTTGGAAAATGCTATGTGATTTCATCTAAGAATACTTAAATTTTTTTATCAATATAAAACCATGATATTGGAGTCAGTATAGGATGAGGGTGTTTTTAGTGCACTAGGATGTTTGAAATTAAAGATAAGAAACAAAATTTATAATAACATTAAATTTTTCTTAAGGATGCATACAACTAGATACAATATCTAGAGTTATCCTTTTGAAGGGTATATGGAATCTAGAGGTTTATAGTGAAAGAAGAGGTTTATGCAATACTTCAAACATTACTAGCACATCCAACATAATGAACACCATCATGTATCTATTGGCTCTAATGAGATGTAGCTAACTGAGTGTATGTAGATAGAAGAAAACAAGGATCTAGATGACTCTCATGCTTAGAGTGAATTTTTTTTAGCAAATAGAGGAAATTTAAAGTCGTCATTTTTTAAATACTCTAAATTTTTTTGTGCAATAGGTATTTATAGTTTACTCCAAAGTAGATAAGTTATAAATATTTCAAATTCTAAAAAAATATTGTATTCATGTATTAAAAACATTTTAGTAGTTAGAAAATTGTAGAGATTCCTATTTGCATAAGAAAAATAGGGTTTGCATATTTCAAAACTAGAAACCTTCAAGTATAATTATAAATTTAAGCATATTGAGTTTATAGGAGGAAAATCCAACAGTCATATCAATATTAGGACATTACAACCTCTTCAATGCCCAAAACTAATTAAAAAAAGAGCTTCTAGCAACCTAATCATAAAAAAATCAATAGATATTATTTGTCCCCAAGCTTGTTTTATCTCAATAAAATAATTAAAATGTGATTAGAAACTATAAATTACTAGTTAGAATTTCATTGCTTAGAGATATAAAATCCTCCTACTTCTATTGAGATCAACATACTCAAATAAATCTTACTCATTCCCATTATTATTCTCCAAGATTAAAAATGAACAATGCATATGACTCCTATTAAGATTCCAAGCAACAACTCCCCGTTCATATTCATATAACATTAACACATTGACTAATTTCTTTACTAGTTTACCAAAGATATGGCCTAGTGAAACTAAAATGCAATAAAATTCATGAATGCTAAAGATGTGGGATTTTTTTCTCCTTGAATTCCTATCTTGAATGCTAAAAAAATCTAATAACTTTTGTTAACTTGTAATCCATAACTTCCTACCATAAAATTACAAGAACCCTGAAGAAAAATTTAATTCATGTGAAATGCAAGAAAAAAATATACATCTATTATTTTTATAACTTGTTAAATTGTTAAAGTTCTAAAAAGAAAAAATAACTTAAACATACAAGAATTTAAAAAAAATATTAAATAATTTTTAATCATTTTCTATGAATGATGATTAAATTGATTATATTCTACAAATAAATAACCTATCCCCTAATAAATTCTATAACTAGGATATTTAAGAACACCCTTTATTTAAAACACAAATCCACTGAAAGTACAATGAAACCACCTTGACTTGAAGGAGGCCAAAATAATCACATTCAAATTACTACAGTAGCTTCTGTCACACAGACAAACCATACAGAACTTGTCTATCAAGTCATCTAGATATCCACGAGTTTGATACAATACGGAAGGAGGAAACACATGACCATTACTATAATTAAATAAAATCACTGCAACAAATAGAACCTAGCTGGTTATGCTACGGATGCCAGTACCCAACATGCTTATTTTATTTTGATTGACAACATTAGGATAAAATTTATTTGCATTCTTTGATAAGAAATTGGCTACACAAGATCAGGTTCTTCCACTATTTCACAGCATTGATTCTTAAATTTTATTTATTTTCTGGGAGTGGGCAGAAGAATTTTGTGCTGCTTTTGTTTTTTTGTCTGCTTAATTAATGATAATGGGTTGTTCTTCTTTGCCGTTTTGTTTTGATATAGACGTTAGGTTTGGAGGAATCTTAATGCCAGAAGCTCAGTTTGTTGAATAATTGTCTAACCAGCTGGTGGCCTTGTAAGGATTGGTTTGTTGCCAATATTGGCTTTAAAAACTTTCAGTTCTACAGTTCAGTAATATAATGGATATTAAGATTTTTTTAATTGGAGGATCTTATATCATTTATCAATTTGTTTTTGTTATTTTATATAAAATACAATCTATGTTGAAATTTGTTGGGGGTATGATTTTGATATCATCTTTATATCATATCTTTTGGAATTTAAATCTTGATGGATGGTGTAATCATAGAACATACCATTACTCCCACCAATTCTAGTAAATCAAGTGAACTACAACCCTTTGATAATATTAAAAACTAAACTATAATTGTACATTGATATTGGTGGAGTTATGAGCTGTCTTGGATCTGAAAACTTTATGTGTGAGATTTGAGAGTTGTGTAGAAATGAGTCCCATGTGTAGTATTTCATTAGTGTGAACAACTCAAAAAAAATATCAAATTATTTTGAAATAAAAGTTTCAAGTTATATTTCCTTGTTGATCAAACAAAGATAGATATTATTGTAGTGAGAATTGCTTTTTTAGTTATTGTTTTTAATCTTATTAAATCAATAAGAATCTTTTAATTTTTCTTATCAAATATACTCTTCTTGATATTAAGAAATAAAAAGATGCTTGTCATTTACTGAAAAATATTAAAATGCCATTTACAATAATAAAAATACTATTTAGCAGATAGGTTATTTTGTTTGAAGTTTTTGCCGGGTTTTTCGTCAGCCCAACCATGAATTGGATTTGTCGGCGTTGGGGGTTTGCTTGCTGGTGGGGAGCCCACCATCTTTTTGTGTGGTGACATGGGCATTAGTAATTATGTGGGTTGGTGGCGGTTGATAATGGTGTCTTGGATATGGGGAATGCGAATGGTAAGCATTGGCGCGAGGGCCAATGTATCCTGTCATTACATGATGGTAGCAGATGAAGTAAATGCAATATTGAATGCAAGCGTGTGGGAGAGTATACTTTGATCAAGTTGTATTGTCAAAAGAGCCATTGTGGTGTTGGTTTGATAGCAAGCTATTGTTAATTTTTTTGCGTTCAACTTTGTTTTTTAGTAGGTTGTGTTGATATGTCTTTTATGCACTTCTCAACATAGGCAGTGCGTAGGTGCACCACCTCTCTTGAAAGACAATCTTCCACAATCAGATTTCAGAACACTATCCCAAGGTCTCTAATGTCAGGTCTTAACAGTGCTTGCAATATCTCATTTGTTTTATGTGATTTGTTGGAATCACAAGATGGTCTTACGGATGAGTTACAAAGAATGGGAAGTTGGGTTTGCAAATGCAGTTTCAAAGTGCTAGAAGTGAATGAACAATGGCTGCCCACTCAAAAAAACAAGATGAAACTCATCAAGTTCATCTGATTTAGTTTCATGGTGATGCTTTGGATCCTAATCTAACCAAGGATTGAAAGAAACAGCAAAAGGAGAAGGGTTAAGAAAGCTATTCTAATCCTATGCTACGAATGAACAGTAACAATGGTGGCTACTAAAGTAGACATGCTTCCTAAACTGAGTTTTTGCTTGACCAAGAGAAACCTACAGCTACACAAAACCAGTGCAATCTCCTAAAGTCTACTGATTTTCAAATTACACATACACATCATGAACATGCAATTGAACTAGGTTGCAACAATGACAGAAAGAAGCCTAGGCTAACTTTGCATAACAACTTGTCATCAATAAGTGCTAAAAGTACAGACTGGAAGCTCATCAAATACTATAACAACAACACCATCACCACTCCCATTCAAGAAACTAACACTAAAACTAACATGGAAGGTGAACCATGCATACATAAAGAGTAAATTCAAAAGGAACACCCATAAATCATGCAATGTTGCTTTCTATTGCTGTAAAATGTCTTTACATCAATTTTCCAACCCTTACAAATGAGGGGCAAGCCCCTATTTATAATTTTTCGAAGCCCAAATGAATGGCTAGGATCAATTTCCAAGAAATGGCCCAGATTTGATTACATTAGGGTTTCACCTACCCTTCATTATCCAAAATTTTTAAAATACATTCCTTGTATTTTCCCTATTTTGTCATCTAGTGATAGCCATTGTAGCAATTTTTTCATTTAGCTGATTGCCCTTTTCACTATAGCAGAAACTACCTAAAAGCTTCCTTCTTACTTGATATGTTTGCAGTGTTCTTCCTTGGGTCAAATGAGTCCATCAACGATTGGAATCAATAGATTGGTTGCCCCTGATTTGGGCGGACAACTACCTTATGCTTTCTTCAAGGCCACCCCCTTGAAATTTTTATCCTTGGCCTCCTTGGCACATGCCTTCTTCTAACGTAGACCTTGTTGATGGGCGCTACGAGGAAAAACAATCATGAAATGAATGGTGACAAGATCTATGTGCATTCCTTGCTCAACTTTCTCGATGGGTCTCCCTGACGAACCGATGGTAAGCTCCTTGAATTCTACGTACATGAAATGTGGTAAGTGCTTTCATACAAAACTAAAGGAAAACGTTAGTCAAATCTTATAGAAACCTTGTTAGATTCATCTACGCATCATCAAAAGATCATAATATTCATATTTGGAGCTCATTTGGACCATAAACATTAATCTGGGCCGCTGGGGCTCCACAGATGTTCCAAAAAAGCCAAAGAGGGACGAAGCTCTAGAACCACCGAAACTTAACCAAACGTTGACGAAACCTTGACAGTTCACTTAGGGACCACAAACACATCTCAGATCCATCAAAAAGCTGGCCCCAAAGTCAAAAATATGGAAATCAGACCGACAGGGGTCCATGGATATTTCCAAAATGGCCAAAGAGGGACGAAGTCCTAGAAACGGCCACAGAGGGGCTAGGCTCTAGAGGTCGGGTCGCCCTGGGCCGACATATGTTCAAAATGGCCACAGAGAGACGAAGTCCCAAAAATGGCCATGGAGGGGCTGGGCTTCGAAAGCCGGGTCGCCTTGGGCCGGCAGATGTTCAAAACGGCTACAGAGGGGCCAAGCTCTAGAGGCTGGGTCGCCCTGGGCCAACGGATGTTCAAAATAGCCACAAAGAGGCAGAATCCCAAAAATGGCCACAAAGGGGCCGAGCTCCAGAGGCCAGGTCGCCCTGGGTCGACAGATGTTCAAAACGGCCATGGAGAGGCAGAATCCCAAAAACAGCCAAGGAGAGGCCAGGCTTCGGAGGCCGAGTCACCTTGGGCGGATGGATGTTCAAAACGGCCACAGAGGGGCTGGGCTCTGAAGGTCGGGTCGCCCTGGGCCAACGGATGTTCAAAACAGCCACAGAGAGGTGGAATCTCGGAAACGGCCATGGAGGGGCCGGCCTCCTGAGGCCGGGTCGCCTTGGGCTGACTGATGTTCAAAATGACCACGGAGAGGCGGAATCCTGGAAACGGCCACAAAGGGGCCAGGCTCCGGAGGGCGGGTCACCTTGGGCTGACGAATGTTCAAAACGGCCATGGAGAGGTAGAATCTCAAAAATGACCACGAAGGGGCCAGGCTCTGGAGGTCAGGTCGCCTTGGGCTAACGGATGTTCCAAAAGATCAAAAGGGGGACGAAGCTCTGAAACCACCGAAACTTAGCGGAACGTTGATGAAACCTTAGCATTTCATTTATGTACTTCAAACACATCCTAGATCCAAAAAGGGTTGCCCCCAAAGTCAAAAATGTGGAAACAGGAGTGGCGGGGGTCCGCGGATGTTTCCAAATAGCAAGAACAAGACAAAGGTAGAAAAGGGGATGGTGGACCTCATTTCTCCTTAGATTTGAATACCCCCAGTAGGTGAATTTGGGTAGGGGATTTGATCGTTTGAAGGCACATGACCAATTTGGGCTTGGAAATGGGGCACACAAAATAAGACAAGAGCAAAGCAACTTGTTAGGAGTGAAAAAAGGGGGTCCCTGCCTACGACGGGGTGTGTGTGCAAAATATGCACAACAAATGGCAACTCGCTAGGGAAATGCTCTAGAGAATTTTGATGACAAACTAGAATCACGAACCCATAATCTTTGGTTCCAACCTTCATGCTAGGGTGAACAAACCAGATGCCCAACCAAAGGATCAAAACCATTAGCCAACCCAACCTTGAATATGCTGAAAATCCAAGTGTGTACAATTGCGTTAATTCACATTCTTCAATTGATATAGGAACCCAAGCTCTGTCAAGTTAAGCTATGTAGTTTATTCTAACTCAAAAAGCATTTAGGACATTGCCTTACTACCAGTGAGGCATCCACAGCCCCGATGAGGTTGTTGCTGTGATTCTCCCGAGCATTGCTCTTTTGCCAGCTAGGCGTCCATAGCCCCGGTAGAGTTGTTCGGATACCCCTGAAAAGTTGAATTTTCTCTTTCTTTTAATTTTCAATGTTTTCTTTCTTTCTTTCTTTTCTCTTTTCCACTCTTTTATTTCAACCCACAACCATTGAAGCTCTCGCTCAGGGCTGAAAATCATAGTGGCGCTGGAGAAATTTTTTAGATTTTTCACTTAACTAGACTTCACAAAAGGCCCTACAATGACCGTCAAATTCTTAAGATGTGTAAGAGCTGTAAGATTTCAGAATACATCAGAGTCAGACTAGACCAACAACTTATCCTCTTCGAATTAAACACCTAGATCGCTTGACACTAATAGAAGACCTTCACCATCCACTCTGAAGACTTGATTAGAGTTTGACAAAGAAATACGTAGAACAACCCCAGGCAATAAGTATGGTTGTTGTGTGCATAGATGTGCCTAACTAAAGGCAGAGGGACTCTGAGCAAAGCAGCAACAAAGCCAAAGCAAACAAAAGCAAACAACCTACAACAAACCAACTAACCTAAGGAAAGCAAGAAAGCGGAGTATTTACAGGAAACCTATACTACTCAAAAATGGGCTATGTACAAAGATATTTATAAAGCACTATGTTTAGGCAAGGAAAGTTGACATTAACACTCATTGGATTTTGAAGTGCATGCACAAGAAAACAGGCGATTTTTGTCATTCTTAACCATGCAAATTTATCTTTATATTTTGAAAAAGGAAATTTAATGTTGCAGCACTGAAATTCAACCATGTCATCATGAAAAATAAACAATTGAGGAGGCTCGTTGAACCCATGGTTAATCCACAAACATGTTTGTTTTCCCTCATTCCCATAATCAAAATAATAAGTGCAGTTATGAGAAATAATAGGGGCAAGGAAGGATAAAACCTGAATGTCGTCACATGGAGGTGGCAGCATTGGACAGTCATGAGCAAGCACAACATCGTTGATCATTGCATTGGCAGCCTCGGGCGGGTGCGGTGGAGGGTGCATCACTTTGGACATTAAGCATGCATAAGGTTGGGAGGACAGGGCAACAAACAACTCTTTTAATCTACCAATGGGACCCACAACCTCCACTGGTTGTTCCTCAAAGAAGTACACCTCATTTGCCTAGGTTTCCATTGCCAAAACCTCTTCTTGATTGCTGTCTTCAAGGGGCATCATGCTATCCCATCTCCTTTCCCAGGTGTCAGCCTTATTTTCGTGATGTTCATTGTCATGGGATGATGACATATGCGAATCTATCCTGTTGCAGCCATCTGAATATGAAGGAGGATCAACAGTGATCACGGCGGAAGGGATCCAAGTTGCATTTCGTAGTTGGTCAATTCTGCCATACTTGTTGGAAGCCATCAAAACACCCCCACCTTTGTCTTCTTCCCTTTGTTGTTCATGCATCTCATTATGATGTTCAATTGGTTCCTCTTGCTCACTATCACTGTAAATGGAGAAGGAGCTCCTCTCCCAGTCTGGAAACTCTAGTGCATCATTGTTTAGGGGCTCAAGGAGTATGTATTCATCACTTTCGTCTTCTGGGATGTGCTTTTCATCAGCATAAGCATACCTCCGTAGTGCAGCTCCCAATGGAAAGAAGTCAGATATTGATGGAACCTCATCAAGGGTACCAAAGTATACTGCGCAATTTCCATCTAAAGACTCTCCCAAAAGCCCACTGTCCATGGCACACAACTGCTCTTCAAGAGGAAGAACTTCTTCATGACTGGTGGAAAGCATTCCCACTTGATCTACTTCATCACTTGGAAGTCTGAGACTATATTGTTGTCCTTCTTCTATTGATGTCCCAATATCCTCTTGAGGTCCACCTTTAGCCGAGTTGTCACTTGGCTTTGGCTCTTGGTCTTCTACTTCGATCTGAGCAGCAAGTAGAGGAGGTCGGGCACTTGGATGCCTTGCTTTTCCTCTAGCTTGTTTGATAGCCTCTTTGCACAGTCTGCATGCAAATTCAGAGTGTGATGAATCATGGAGTCTGCACCAATTTGGCAATAGTAGCACCTCTAAATCCACTTGGTATTTTAGCTCTGACTAATCCTTTGCTAATCTGAAGACGAGCTGGTCGTATCTCTCCATGATCGAGTACTCATCATCACTTGAAAAATAAGCTTGATGGTGAATAGCTGTGGCGAGTGGTTGTTCCCACTCTTGCAAACTTGTATTTTTAGATTCTCGATCGCTGTCATTGACGAAGGAGAGGTCTTCTAATCTGATTTCACTTATACCTTCGTCATCATTTTCTGCTACTCCAATGTTGTCAACCTTTTCTTCTTCCATTTCTTTAGCATCTTCATTGGCTGTCCTAGCATGCACGGCTGCAGACTTCATTGGTTCATCATCACCTACTAGTTTCTCTTCTTCTAGAGTGGATGACTACCTTTGATTGGTGGAGGGAAGACCTTCTAAATTAGTTTCAATCATATTTTCACTAAAGCACCTTGTTGTCCCAAGAATTTCAGCTCCTCCCTCTTGGTTTTCATTTTCTATGTCTGTTGTCCCAACACCAACTTGTGTCAAATTTCTTGGTTCATCCTTACTTTCCTATCCTCTGGATATTGACAACTCTTTTGTCTCATGGTATAACTTCTCTTCATTGGAAGTTGGCTGCTCCAACTTGTTCGAACAACCCTTGGCTTGAGCGATGATGTTGTCACATGATGGACACGTAAATTTTGAATGTGGTGCATTGTGAAATCTACACCAACTTGCCATTAGTACTTCCTCCAATCTTGGTCCATCCTTGTTGCTCAAATGTTCCTGGATCAAATCCTTGAACGCCTTGGCTGCCATGGTCATCAATTCTTTCTCCGGGTCTGCAAGGGCTAAAGGCTGATATATTTCCCAAAAGGGGATTTATCCTTGCAAGACCTTTTCAGTTCTGCTAAAAAAATTTAGACACCCCAACTCATTGTGCCTATGAGTGCAATGGATCCAACATCTATTTGCCAACGTGAATTGCTGCAATGGCTTCTTCAGTCTCTTATTCAAATGTGCATGTAACTGAGTGATGTGAATTTGTGCATGCTGCTCCATTTTGACTCAACTTCTTTTTCCTTTATAATTTTCTAATTTTTAGCATTAAAAGAGATCTCCCTATCTCAGATTTCTTCTTTGAAAGTGCTCTTTTTCGATTTCCAACTTTCAACTTTGTAGCCTCAACATGTCAACCCTCCTTCTAGCACTAGTTCTATTGATGTGTTTTTTATGCACTTCTCAACATAGGCAGTGCATAGGTGCACCACCTCTCTTGAAAGACAATCTTCCACAATTAGATTGCAAAACACTATCCCAAGGTCTCTAATGTCAGGTCTTGATAGTACTTGGAATATCTCTATTGTTTTATGTGATTTGTTGGAATCACAAGGCGGTCTTATGGATGAGTTACAAAGCATGGGAAGTTGGGTTTACAAATGCAGTTTCAAAGTACTGGAAGTGAATGAACAATGGCTGCCCACTCAAAACAACAAGTTGAAACTCATCAAGTTCATCTGATTTAGTTTTATGGTGATGCTTTGGATCCTAATCTAACCAAGGATTGAAAGAAATAGCAAAAGGAGAAGGGTTAAGAAAGCTATTCTAATCCTATGCTACGAATAAACAGTAACAATGGTGGCTGCTAAAATAGACAGGCTTCCTAAACTGAGTTTTTGCTTGACCAAGAGAAACCTACAGCTACACAAAACCAGTGCAATCTCCTAAAGTTTGCTGATTTTCAAATTACACATACACATCATGAACATGCAATTGAACTAGGTTGCAACAATGACAGAAAGAAGCCCAAGCTAACTTTGCATAGCAACTTGTCATCAACAATTGCTAAAAGTATGGGCTGGAAGCTCATCAAATACTATAACAACAACACCATCACCACTCCCATTCAAGAAACTAACACTAAAACTAACATGGAAGGTGAATCATGCATACATAAAGAGAAAACTCAAAAGGAACACCCATAAATCATGCAATTTTGCTTTCTATTGCTGCAAAATGTCTTTACATCAATTCTCCAACCCTTACAAATGAGGGACAAGCCCCTATTTATAATTTTACAAAGCCCAAATGAATGGATAGGATCAATTTCCAACAAATGGCCCAGATTTGATTACATTAGGGTTTCACCTACCCCTCATTATCCAACAATTTTAAAATAAATTCCTTATTTTTCCCTGTTTTGTCATCTAGTGATAGTCACTATAGTAATTTTTTCATTTAACTAATTGCCCTTTTCACTGTAGTAGAAATTGCCTAAGAGCTGCCTTCTTACTTGATGTGTTTGCAGTGTTCTTCCTTGGGTCAAATGAGTCCATCGACAATTGGCATTAATAGATTGGTTGCCCCTGATTTGGGTGGACAACTACCTTATGCTTTCTTCAAGGCCACCCCCTTGCATTTTTGTCCTTGGCCTCCTTGGCACATTCCTTCTTCTAACGCCGACCTTGTTGATGGGTGCTATGAGGAAAAACAATCATGAAATGAATGGTGACAAGATCTATGTGCATTCCTTACTCAGCTTTCTCGATGGGTCTCCTTGACGAACCGATGGTAAGCTCCTTGAATCCTGCGTACATGAAATGTCGTAAGTGCTTTCATACAAAAATCAAGGAAAAAGTTAGTCAAATCTTGTAAAAAACTTGTTAGATTCATCTATGCATCATTAAAAGATCATAATATTCATATTTGGAGCTCATTTGGAACATAAACATTAATCTGGGTCGTTGGGGCTCCACGGATGTTTCAAAACAACCAAAGAGGGATGAAGCTCCAAAACCACCAAAACTTAACTAAATGTTGACAAAACCATGGTAGTTCACGTAGGGACCACAAACACATTTTAGATCCATCAAAAAGTTGGCCCCAAAGTAAAAAATATGGAAACTAGATCGACAGGGGTCCACGAATGTTTCCAAAATGGCCAAAGAGGGACGAAGTCCCAGAAATAGCCACGGAGGGGCTGGGTCCCCCTGAGCCAACAGATGTTCAAAATAGCCACAGAAGGACAAAGTCCTGGAAATGGCCATGGAGGGGCCAGGCTCCGGAGGCCGGGTTGCCTTGGGCTGATGGATGTTCAAAACGGCCACAAAGGGACAAAGTCCAAAAAATGGCCATGGAGGGGCCGAGCTCCGAAGGCCGGGTCGCCCTGGGCCGACGGATGTTCAAAACGGCCACGGAGAGGTGGAATCTCAAAAACGGCCACGGAGGGGCTAGGCTCTGGAGGCCAAGTCACCTTGTGCCAACGAATGTTCAAAATGGCCACGAAGAGGCGGAATCCCACAAACGGCCATGGAGGGGTCGGGCTCCGGAGGCCGAGTTGCCTTGGGCCGACGGATTTTCAAAATGGCCACGGAGGGATGAAGTCCTAGAAATGGCCACGAAGGGGCCGAGCTCCGGAGGCTAAGTCACCCTGGGCCGACGAATGTTCAAAATGGCCATGGAGAGGCAGAATCCCAGAAACGGCCATGGAGGGGTTGGGCTCTAGAGGCCAGGTCGCCTTGGGTCGACGAATGTTCAAAACGACCACAGAGAGGTGGAATCCCGAAAATGGCCATGGAGGGGCCGGGCTCTGGAGGAAAGGTCACCTTGGGCCGACAGATGTTCAAAATAGCCACAGAGAGGCGGAATCCTGGAAATAGCCATGGAGGGGCTAGGCTCCAGAGGCTGGGTCGCCTTGGGCTGACAAATGTTCCAAAACAACAAAAAGGGGATGAAGCTCCGAAACCACAAAAACTTAGCAGAACATTGACAAAACATTGACAGTTCATTTACGTACTTCAAACACATCCTAGATCCAAAAAAGGTTGCCCCCAAAGTCAAAAATGTGGAAACAGGAGCAAGCGGGGGTCATGGATGTTTCAAGCAGCAAGAACAGATGAGAAGGCAAAAAGGGGACGGTGGACCTCATTTCTCCTTAGATTTGAATACCCCAAGTAGGTGAATTTGGGTAGGAGATTTGATCATTTGAAGGCACATGACCGATTTGGGCTTGGAAATGGGGCACACAAAACAAGATAGGAGCAAAGCAGCTTGTTGGGAGCAAAAAAAAAAGGGGTCCCTGCCTACGGCAGGGCATGTGTGCAAAACATACACAATAGGTTGGAGGGTTTTAAAACTATTGAGTTGTAGAATCAGTAAATCGTTTTGCATGGGTATTTTGCATAAATGATTAATTTATTGTTTATGTCTTTCGTTCTCTACTTATTGTTCATTTTGATAGTAGGTTTTAGGGTTTGAACACTGATGTGCTGCATAATGTGCTATGAAGTATACTAATTAAGTTGCATTGTTGAAAGAGCCATTATGGTGTTGGGTTGATAGAAGACTATTGTAAAATCCATTGGGCCTATGATTCCCTGATTTGTTTCATATGAAACAAATGTAAAAATCGTTAAGTTTTGTTGCTTTTTGTGCTGGATTGGAGGGTTTTAAAATTGACATTCTTCGTAATTTGTAAGTTGTTTTACATAGGTGTTTTGTCTAGATTGTTTTTGTTGTGTGGATTCTGTAAGCCATTATGCATGGATGTCTAGCATTATCATTTTCTGTGGATGGAGAAATTGTAGTTGAATCTTTTTTTGTTTCATCAAGAAATATGGTTATGGTTTGTAATTTTTTTATTCTTGGTTTATTGTTTGTAGTTACCATAGGAGCAATAGTAGTTAAATCTAGTTTCTTCCGTCAAAATGGCTAGGGTTGGTAATTTTATTTCCCAATTGCAAATTAAAATAGGAGTGATTGTATATATATGGATTTACAGAGGGTTTGTTATTTGTTTGAAGTTTTCGACGACATTTTTGTTAGCTGAGCCTTGAATAGGATTTGTTGTGTAATAGGTGTTCTTGAATTTCTCTGTTTCTCTATAATATTTAATTCTAGTGAATGTAGCTCAAATTTTTTGTGTAATGTGTGAAGAAGTACATTGATTAAGGTGCAATGTTGAAAGAGCCATTGTGCCATTGGTTTCATAGTAGACTATTGTAAAAATGATATTATTGTTTGATAGCAGAGTATTGTAAAAATTGTCGGTCTCTACTCCGTTTTATGGTAGATTGGAAGGTTTTAAAATCATGGCACTGTGCAATCTATATAGGTCATTTTACTTGGGTGTTTTATATAAATGGTTTATTTATTGGTTATTTTAAAATTATTTTTCTCTAAAATTTGTAAGTCATTTTCCATGGATGTTTGCCCTTATGGTTTTGTATGGATGGAGAAATTGAAAATATATAGATATGTAGAGTGTTTGTTATTTGTTTGAATTTTTCGATAGGATTTCCATCAACCGAGCCATGAATAGGATTTGTTTATGTTTATCCTCAAAGATAGAAACATATAACAATAAAATATTAACAATAAATTAATCATTTATGCAAAACACCCATGTAGAAAAGAGTATAACCCTACAAACTTGATTGAAAATATGAGTTGCATCACCTGACACTAAATATTATAGAGAAATTGTAAAAGAGCTATTAGAATAACACTAATGTAGCTTGGAGCCTTGATTAAGTGTGTATATGTGTGTGTGTGTGTAAATATGTATATATATACATGTATAAATACATGTATGCATGTGTATATATGCATAAATATATGTATGTATGTTTTACTAATAGCTCTATGACAATTCCCCCATTTCTGTAATACGAAATGGTAGATAATGCAACTCTTTTTATATAGAGACATATAACAAGAAGACATTAACAATAAATTAATCATTTAAGAAAAACACCCATGTATAAAAGAGTATAACCCCACAAGCTTCATTGAAAATAAAAATCATGGGAGCTCAATAGTTGTGCAATCGTATATATGCAAACATAGGAATAAATTATGTAGCCGCTCACAATCTATACCATTTTCTTTGTAAGCATTTGAAGTTAGCTCAATTGAAAAGATAGCAAGGGACTAATTGTACAAAATGTGTATAGCAGAAAAGATGCATAGAGTATACATATGTATATATATGTATGTATGTATTCATATATATATAACTTGAAACAATAAACAAGGGTGACAAAAATTACTGAGCTGAACCATTTTTTTTAATGAAAGAAAGAAGATTTAACTGCAATTTTTCCACCCTAAAGAGCAATAATCTCTTTGAAGTCTCAAAAATGGGTATAACACCAAAGATAGAAACATATAACTAGAAGACATAAACAAATAATTAATCATCTATGTATAACACCCATGCTCTTGCTTGGGATGCAAGTGAGTTTATCCCTATCCATCTTTGGCCTTATACTCATTACCATAGGAGTAATTGTAGTTGAATCTTATTTGTTTGTTCAATAAATATGCTTAGGGTTAGTATTTTTATTGCCATCCATTTATTGTTTTTGTTATATGTTTGCATTTGTGCTATGGGACTCATTAACATAGGACCATTTCCAGATTATGAACATGTTGGATATAAAATTAGTTTGGTGGCTAGTAAGTGTTATTGTTTCTAATATCTCTTTTATCTGTTCAATTTATCTATTTGAATTTTTCGGTGGGTTTCCCATTAGCTTGGCCAACAAGAGGATTTTTCATGCAATATCTCTTTTGTAAATTCTCTATTTGGCTACAAAATTTATTGCCAAGTAATGTAGCTTGAATTTCTGATTAAGCATGTCCCATTCTAGGGAGGCTATGTAGATTATTGGTACTCATTGGATTTATTAGTTCCATTTAATATGGGTTTTGTACCAAAAAATGTAGCTTGAAATTTGAATTGAACAACCAAGTTTTACATAGCCTACTTGTCTTCTACAAAAAGGTTTAGTGTGGGATCCAACTCATTTGTGACTTAGCTATGATTTTTAACATTTCTTTTAATAGTTGTTTTACTATTTCCCTATTTTGTCTATAATATTTAGTGGAAAATAATGTTGCTTGAATTTTCAATTGAGAAACCGGTAAAGGATGTGTCTAATACCTCTTATATAATTCTCTATTTTTCTTTAATATTTACCAGTAACAGATGTAGGTTGAATCTTGTATCGATATGTTTCAAATTTTGTTTTCTACATATAAGTTCAGAGAAATCAGCAAGGTCTTTTTTACATAAAAAGATTTAGGGTCACCTCATATAATTATTCTCCTACCCTAATACATTATAGTTGATTGGAAACACATACTAAAAATATTTGTACAAGACAAGGTTTGCAAACAAGGCCTTTCATAACAACAAGAGGGTTTGTTGTAGACTCAAAATTATCCTGCACCTTGTAGAGGTTATTGTTGCAATTTGCAGTAAACTAGTGGTAGCTTCACCAAAAGCAATGCATCAAAGCTTGGCTAAATGGTTACATATGTATATACATATATTCTAAATTTGAGCTCCATTATTTGGTACTAAAAATTATAGAGAAATAGGGAAATTGTAAAAGAACTATTAGGAAAAGACTCAGGAACCACAAAAAATGAGAGAATAATGAAAATGAACATTAAATAGAGCTTGTAAACAATGGGAAAGGATATCATAAACCATATTCAGACAACACAAGTAATGTATGCAATAGTTGGCTAAATAGGCTTGCAGCGTTAACCATAAAAAATAGCAAAAGTTACATTTGTCGATTTGTAATTAAGCCTATGGAATTATACCCATTTTGTGGAGATTTTTGCACCATACAATTGTTGTCATAGGCTAAATAAAATAAGTAATGTCATAAAGAGTTGCACTTACATATTTTCTTTGGGAAGTTGAAAAGTTTTTGTATAGGCATGGAGGAAAAAATAGTTTGGTGGTTTTTAAGTGTTTTTGTAATAGTTCTTTTATTTTTTCAACTTTATATCTTTAGCTTATGTGCTATTTGTTTGAAGTTTCTATTTGTTGAGAATTTAACATTTAATTGTGCAATATGTGTAACATATTTATAATTCCAAAATGGCTCTTTCGAGAATGTAACTGAATCAATATATTTTCTTGGATATTTTGTAGTGAACTTTTCCCTGTTGCAACATTGAATATTGCATTTAGTTCCTACTATGACATTACATTACAATTGGTATATATATATATATATATAATTTTCTATTCTACATTTAAAAATATACATGTACATAGACATATATATCCATATATACAAAGCAGCCCCCTCGTGGCTCGTGCCAAAATACAAGTAAGCATCTAGACTAGATTTTCCCTTAGCTGACTAGTTGAGAAGGCCTCAAATTCAACCCTTTAGCTACCTATACTAATGCCAAACTTCAAAGTAGACAATATGGTATAAGCAACCAAAAAGGTTTGAATTTGTAGCCTTCTCAGTTGGTTAATTAAGGGGAAAAACAATTTGGATGTTTTCTTTCCTTCATAAATTCCAAGTGCAAGAGTTAGATGGTGATAAATAAATATACTATACATAAGTATTTATATATAGTACTATGTATATAAATACATATATACATATGTACATATGGATAGATATATCTACTTATATGTGTGTGTTTGTAAATGTGTTGATAAAGGGTAACTTCAGTGCATATATGTACTTGATTATTTCTACACATATATACATGCATATATTCTAGATTCAAGCTCCATTATTTGGCATTAAATATTATAGACAAATGGGAAAATCGTAAAAGAATTATTAGGAAAATACTAAAGCACAACATATGCTTGATTGTTGAGTAGTTGTTGTTGTGTTTTTTGTTATTAAGGTAGGAAAATATATTGATTAATTTGCATTGTCAAAAGAGCCATAGTAGTGTTGCTTTAAAATTACAGTATTGCAAGAATCATCTTCCTTGGGTCTCTTGTATAAAAAAATAGAGGTTTCTGAAACTGTTGTGCTACAAAATCTGTAAGTCATTTTTCATTGGTATTTTGCATAAATGTTTTGTCCATAATATTGAATACCATGCAATGTAGGCCGAATCTCCAATTAAGCTTGTGATGTTATACACATTTTGGATAGATTTTTGTACCATACGATTCTTGCCATAACATAGTAAAATTTAAAATATGCATAAACACACATATATAGAAATAATAAAAGCCTACATGCACACACATATAAGTAGCCCCAAAGATAGAGAGATACATATGGATATGTATTTGCATTTATTATTTTTATTCTCATTGATGTATCCCCTGGTGTTTGCATAGCAATAAAAGTGGATTTCTATTCTTGTTCTATCTCATGTTGTTTCAATAGTATTAAAAGTGGAATGGTTATAATTTGATATTTCTAAGTTGTCTACCAATTACCATTTGGATGTTACAGTACATTGATCATTTTTTTTTAATTGTGAAATAGAGTTGTCAATTAGTGAACTCAAATAGCAACATTTTTTTGTTGCAAATAAGTTTGTAGAACTATGTCTACTGAAGTGGGTTTTGTGGATGGGTTCGAAAATCCCCCCAATATTGATTTCTTGACAACATCCGTTGGTGCCCCTATGGAGTTTGACTCTAAGGGCGTGATCCCACGACCTTCAAATCTTGATTCTGTAAGTATGGTTTCACTTTATCTTATACTTGTTGCAAATTTGGCATTATTGTTTCTAGTTCTCTTCACTTCTAGGTGTATATGTACATGGGTCATCTTGACAAAGCATATAGATGTGGAACTAGATATGCATTCCTACTTTCCAACATATATATGTATATCTGTATGTATATGTATATGTGTATGTATATGTATATGTATATGTATATGTATGTATATGTGCATATATGTCTATGTATATATGTATATGTATATGTATATGTATGCATATGTTTGTATATGTATATGTATGCATGCACATGTATATGCATGCATATATGCATATGTGTATGTCTATGAACATCCAAAAACAAATACTATAGTATGATAGATCAGATATAAGGACAATAGATTTTGCGCATTTGCTATGAAATCAATGGCACAATGGCTCTTTTGACAGTGCAACCTAATCAAAGTATAATTTATGACACTACAACAATCAATATTCTATATATATATGTATATGTGTATATATGTCTATGTATATATATATGTATATGTATGTATATATACATATATATGTATATGTATATGTATATCTATATCTATATGTATGTATATGCTTGTATATGTACATGTATGTATGTGTATGCATGCATGCTTATGCATATGTATATGTGTACATGTATATGCATGTGTATGTATATACATATGTATATGCATATGTGTATGTCTATGTATATGCAAAAAGAATTAATACAATATGATGGATTAGATATGTAGACAACAAATTTTACCCAATTACTACGAAATTAATGCCAAAATGACTCTTTTGACAATCCATCTTAATCAAATTATATTTTCTCACATTGTAACATTCAATATTGCATTTACTCCATCCACTTGCATTTACTTTGTCCACCTGCATTTACTTTTCTTTGCTTTCCCCCATTGTGTAGCAATGACATAATGCATTAAATCTTGCACGAACAAAGACTTACTATCCAACCCTCCCTGTACTGAGTTTTCCAAGTCCTATATGTATATGCATAATGTATGTATATGTATACATGTATATATTAGCCATGAAACTAATTTTATATTCACCAAGTTCATATTTTGAAATTGGTCCTATGTTAACCTGTCCAACAGAAAAGATGCATATGCATAACTAAAATAATAAATGAAGGTGAATAAAACTACTAACCCTAGATATATTTTTTTAGGAAAGGGACAAGATTAAAATACAATTTAATATTTCCTAATTTTCAAACTATGCTATTCCTTTTCTGGTCATTCATAGATATTGATTCATATACAAATGGATAGACATATATATTTTGTTATATGTTTATGCGTAATTACCACTTTCAATAAATGTATGGGTATACATGTATATTCATATATCCTAATGTACTTGAGCTTGTTTGTATATTCATAGGATGTATGGGTACACTCAAGATGCACAACCCAATCAATTGTTGAATTTAAAAAGGGTAAAAAACAACAACAAAACTATTTCTACTATAGGGAGCATAGAGAGGAAATATCCATGAAGCGCCACAAAAAATACTTACAACAGAGGACAGCTACAACAACCACATCTAAATGCCAAAATGGTAATAGTCCTCCCTTGCAACATGCAATCCCAATGGTAGATGCCAACCCTTGTGTAGAATCTCAGAGGAGCTCCCCTATTGCATGAACACAAGAATAATACCTTAAAGAAATATTCAACAATAGCTATCTTGTTGTGGTAAAGCAATTTTGACATCGTATAGATGCACTTTCCAACCTTTTTGTTTTCCAAATATGTAGGGAGAGCTACATAGTGATGCAAACTTGAATGTTAGGGTCAAAATCCATATGTGTAAGGTGTTATCATGAAAATGGTTCCCATCGGTTCAGCTTCATAAATGGCATGGACCCATGCTAGAGGAGGCTAGTTTAAATATAGTGGTCACACGATAAGCTTCCCTTAGGATATCTCAAGCATAGCAAAACTTTTACTGCACTGGCTACAAGACCTTGAGGTCATCATCATTCGTAGGACCACCATTGAAGGTGAGAATTATGATTGTTATGCTAATAAACATCATGTCATGGATTCATTGAAATACAAAATTTAATATGAAAAATACTAAAATGATGTTGAGATTGATGTTGAGGCTCTTAATATGTTACCTGATGTTGTTGTTGGTGTGTCCAGTTTCTTGCATACAATAGACCAAGTTTCAGATGAAATCCTAATGCCATCAACCAACTCAACAAATGTTGGACAAGAACAAAATGGCTCTTCAAGCTTTACATCATTTATTCCTTTCTTGCCAAATGCTAGACGAGAGCTACAAGAAATAAAAGATGTCTTGCAAATTGAAGAAAAAGAGTAGAATATCTTATCTTGGCCTGAAATTAGCTCTTCTCCTATAAATGAATACAACATTGAAAGTTTATTTTCAATGGCCTTTCCAACATTGTTCCCCACTGGAGCAACACTTCCCCTTTAACTGAGAAATATTAAAATTCACTTGCATGAATATGCCCTCCACCTGATGAGATATTTTGAACACATATTTGGAAAACATGTTGGGTTTAGATATTTTTTGTACAACTTGATTATGAGACATTGTAACCAACAAACTGTCTCCATTTTTGTTAGAGTGGATCTTTAGGACATAATCCCAAATTCATTGACTATTTTGTGACAATAGATTCAAGCTACTCTCGACTGCCAACTAGTTGAGCAGTTGATGTGATTTGGCGCATTGTTGTGTGGGACCTGCTCTTCCTAGAGTTCTTACAGGGCCTAGCTAACTGCTATGATCAAACAATTTGGTATACCCACCATTTTTTTCACTTTGAGCTATGTAGACAAAAAGTTGACTGACCTTCAGAATGTTTTCTCTTCTACATCTTATTTAGCAATGGAGCCTTCAACAAAAATGCTAATAGATAGTGTTTTTTCAGAATCCACATATAACATCTTTATATTTACATCATAGATTTTCAAATTTTCACGAGGAGGTGATTAAATTTTTTTTGCATCCAAAAGATTATTGGTATAGATATGAATGGCAACATCATGGATCTGCACACGTGCATGGTTTTCTATGGCTTCTAGAAGCTCCTAACATGGATACTCTTGATTGGTCCAATGACCATGATGTCACCATAGCAAGGCACTTTTTAATAGATATGTTTCAGCTTGGAATCCACGTTTCCCTACACATAGATTACTTAGAATGTATCATTTCTCTAAAGAAAACTTGTACTTGCTTACCATGAGCCAAATCCTAACAAATGATCCAATCATAGATTATCAAGAGTTGCTAAACACAGTTCAAAGGAACACAAAATGCTCTGAATATACTTGTTTAAGAAGGAGAGAAATTTCAATGTTGGTATAAAGCACCATGGTAGAAACAACTTACCTCTACATTGACATTTGATGTTGAGTCTAACAAATCCTATAAACCAACAATAAATGATGATTTGCTAAATTTTCATAGCCCAACTATGCTTGCAATTTGGTGTGCCAATGTTGACTGCTAGCTAGTTGTTTCTAGGCAAATTGTTTTGAATTATATTTCTAAATATGTAGCTAAATCTAAGAAAAAATAAAAAAAACATCTAGATATGTTGAAAAGAGTTGCAAATACAAATATAGTTGAGGATAGAGAACTAGTTGCATATAAAAAATTCATGATGAATATGTTTGTGGAATGTGACATCTCTGCATAGGAGACATGCTATATGTTTTAGAAATTTCTTCTTCTTACTTCAAGCTAATGATACACTCACTTGAATGTTGGCAAAAAGACATGGTTTCGTATAAATAAAGATGATATTGATGAAGATTTTCCAATAAAATATATTCAATGCTATATGCAAAGTCCTCCAGAGTTAGTTGTTTTATCCCTAATTAACTTAGTTCGCCTATATACACATTGGCAGCAACACAAAAAGGATAAATGGAAACCAAGGCACCAGCTTGCAGTTGTCCTTATTTACTCATTATTCAAGAATACCCTTGTTGAATATATAGAGATATTTGAGACATTTTTTTGGTTTGAACTTATGTTATACAAAACCTTTCCAGAACATACAAACAAATATAGGTCTTTTGAGAGAAGAGATAATAGAAAATTGGGAACTTTTAAAAATGGTTGGTTATCATCCTTGGCATGCTAATAGACTTCCAATTACATCCACAATTGAAGAACAAGATGATAGTGATATTGATGATTTGAACCATTGTCCTTCTATGGATGAATATGAATGGGAAGTTTTCTCTCAGCTTGGTGATACTACTAACTTTAGTATACATCAACTTCAGCTATTGGGTAGGTGGGATTTTGATATGGACCATACATGGAATGAAAACCATGTTCCTGAAGAACTCCATAATATTTCTTTTTAGTTCATCTCATTAGCAAAGGAACATCGTGAACAAGCTATGGTTCAATTCTTTCTTGTAGATATGTCAGCCCATCAACTTTCACCAAAACAACAATTAGCCCTTCAAATAATCCAAACCCATCGCATGCAACCTTCACACAAAGCCCCTCTCTACATGATTATTCAAGGGACAATTGGTACTGGAAAATCCTTCTTGATAAATTTTATTTGATAACAAATGAACACCTCTTTTGCTGGACCCAATAGTTGCTTGCTCACATTGACTCCTATAGGTGTGACTGCATACAACATATGTGCCTCTACAATGCATACAACACTTTAGATCCCCATAAAGGATATGAATCCTTTGCAAGGGTAGAAATTGACATTATTCCAACAAAAATTTAAGTATATTCAATACATTTTGATCGATGAAATGAGTTTTCTAGGGCCAAAGTTGCTACTGAAAATAGATAGCTAGTTATGCCAAGCATTCCTAAATAACCAGACAAATCCATTTGGTGGTGTTTCTATATGATCCTTTTTGGTGATCTTTCCCAGTTGTTGCATGTCATGAATACACCTATTTATGCTTCATGCTCATCGGCTATAGCCCTGTGGCACAATTTCATGGTCTTAGTAACCCTAGACACTATCTTTCGCCAAAAATGAGATAGCCCTTTGCAAAAAAATCTTTGGGAAATCCTTCTCCATATAAGAAATGTTGAGGCTCTCCATGATGATTGGGAAGATCTAATGAAACAAACAAGTAAAATTATCTCAACCACAAAAATAGAACAATTTGATGTTGCTACACATTTATTTGCAACAAATGACTTGGTCGTATTCCACAATAAAAAAATGATCAAACAATTAAATCTACCCATAGCCATTAGCATTTCTTAGATGGCACAAAAATAGGCATCTGATCATGGAGATGATGACCAACTTCTCCTAGAATTTCTACTTTGTGTTGGTGAACAGGTGATGCTAACAATGAATTTGTGATTCAAGCTGGCCTAGTCAATGGATCACTTGGTGTTATTATAGATGTTGTGTACAATCTAGATTCTAAACTGCCAAGCCTACCTAACTATGTTGTTGTCCACTTTCTAAATTACATTGGTCCACCATGGGACCTAGAACATCCAAGAGACATCCCCATGCCAGCTATAAGTTGGGGGAGTCAAACACAAATTCCACTCACTATGGCATGGGGAGTCACAATACATAAAGCATAGGGCTTAAGATTGGATAGAGTAACAATAAACATAGGTAGCAAAGAGAGGCAAGGGTTGACTTTTACAACTATTTCATGTGTCAAATCAATTGAAAAACTCTGTATTGATCCACCTTTCTCATTTGAGAGATACTCTAGGAATGAAACCAACAAGTACACTACTCATCATCGCATTGACGAAACACACCTAGAATAATTGCAACCCTTGCCAAGTGCTTCTAGTTCCACTCGATAGGCTGACTTGAAAATAGGGCTCCAAGATAATTATTCTTGCATCTACCTCAACTTGTGTGTCATCCCCTCTAAGTTGAATCTTTAGAAACCATACTAACTAATAATTTGTGTAAAATGGGTATAATACCAAAGATGCACAAAGATACCACACAAAAATAACTAGAGGCTATAGCTTATACAAGGAAATTCCATGTTTTGATGATTCTATTCTATTGATCTATTGACTTCTTGCTCTAAGATTTCATTGTACGATGCTTTTACTATATGGAATTCAAACCAATACACTCTTTTGTATATTCCATTTTCCCATTTTTCTTTAAGTGTTTTAAAATTCTATGATGTCAACTATTTATTGGCATACCTAGAATTCTCTTCCAAGTGATTTTAACATATAGTGACATAAACACACAGTTACAGTTCTTACACATTAATACATATGTAGATACAAACAACTTCAACTATTGAAGATGTACGAAGATTATAATCAACAATAACTAGAAAACAAAAGTTCTATAAGTCAATAACATCTTTAGAACATTCCAATATATTAAACTATATATGCACATGCTATAGATGCATTCTCAAAAAACTTATCTTCCATTTGACTAATAAGTTTAAAATCCTCCAATGATGTGTTTTCTATTCTAACAGCCTATATACGTTGAATTCTCACATGTCTCCTCCATGATTTCCTTCCACAAATTTTACTGTCTTGTTGTTACCTTTTCTATCAGCTTTATTTTATTCAAATTACTACAAATGTTTGTCTACAAAATTATTTTCTCATTGTTTCACTGTTTCACTGTTCCTATATATTACATTCATAAATATATAGTCTTGTCTACATTGATTTTCTTTTTCGTGATACATGATAAAATTCCATGCTATTTTTTATGGCTTGCTCGAGCATGTCTACAACAACCATGGAGTTTATTGGCTTTGTTTCCTCATTGTGTCTCACTCAAAAAACACAAAATGGTAGGTGCTTGCTCATGTGACAGTTGATAGATCCTTGCATTGTTGTAGAATGCCATGCAAATTAGTACATCTAATATTCATTGTTCTAATATAAGAATATGAATTGTTTTGGTTGCCTTGTGAAATGATAGGCTTTGGTGTTTGTTTCATAGCAAACTTGTCAAAGAAATTTCTATGCACATCCCTTATGTGCTAGTTTGGAGAGCTCCATAGCTATCCTCCTGCATAGCTTGTGACATCTTTTGTGATGTTCTTGTGGTTAGCCATTCGGAAATTCCTTTTCCCCATTCCATACTTATCTAATTTTAGACATGTATTTTGATATAACAGTACGAAATGTTTCTTTGTAGCTGTATCATGTCGCACTCAACACAAAGATAGAGCAATAAGTAAAAAATGTATCCCATGTATTCGACAATTGGTCCCAAAAAGATGCCCAAAGCTCTAAGTGAAAACAAGGTTTGTTTTAGATATTTATATTTTCTTGTTTTATAGATTCAATTTTCCCCTCCATCCATGGCTAGATACCCTCTATATATTTTTTGTTTTATATAAACATTCATGCACAAATTTATACATGTACTTGACTACAATAACTATAGTCTGTTGTTCATATTAGATTTTCCATGGTCCTATACTTGCCTCTTATGCAAACCCCAATAGGAATTTCAAACAAATAGATGATAGGAAAATGTGAACTATTACATCAATTGCTTCTTTTGTATTCATATGTCTCATGATATTTTGTTTCCCTTTTCTCTTTCAAGTTGCCTGTATTTTGTATTAATATGTTTCATGTTATTATCTTCCTCTTATATCTTAAATCCCACATTAAACATATTAATACAAGATAAGCAATTTCTGTAAGAATTGAGTTGTGAATCAAAATTTAACTTATACTCTTTTCTACTCAACCCAAGTGAATTGAGAAATTCTAAAAGAGCTATTAGAATAATACTTCACAGCCATAAAACTACTCTTAATCTGTAATTGCTCCTATATTAATGGATATAATGCCAAAAGTGTATAGAGATACCTGGAAACAATAAACAAACAATGGGAAAAACACTATCCCTATCCATATTTTTTTACAACAGCAAGAAAATTTAACCGTAATTTCTCCACCCATGCAGAGGGATAATCTCTTTCAGCTCTCCAAAATGTATGCAATGTCAAAGATACAACCATATAACAAGGAATAATAAGCACACATTAGTGAACTATTATAATACCTCTTTTAAAATTTCTCTATTTCTCTATAGTATTTAGTATGAGGCAATGCATTTTCCGGTATTGGCATGGTGTGATGGTTTATTGGTGGCATTGTTGTTCTTGCCACCAAGGTTCAAACCCCATTGGGGTGGTATTGTTGAATGGTTGTATCCGGTTCATAGCTCCGGTCAAAAGCGTTTACCCCTTGAATAAAAAAAAAAAGTATGAGGCAATGCATTTGGAATTTTTAAAGAAGTTTGTGGGGTTATACTCTTTTTTACATGAGTGTTTTGCATAGATAATTAATTTATTGTTAATGTCTTCTTGTTATATGTTTTTAAATAGGGCTTTCATCAACCCAAGGTTCCATGAATAGGATTTACTGACTAATAGCTCTTTTACAATTCATCTTTTTAGACAAAACTTGTCCAAGGCTTTTATTGACAGCCTGGAGCTTACCTCTTAAACAAAGGATCTTCCTAAATCTTCCTCATTCGTTAATACACACAAATAACCAAAACCATAAACCAATGGCGAATAAATTAATAACCCTAAACATATTTTTTAAGGAAAGAAAAGACATTTAATTGCAATTCCTCCATCAATACAAAAGGATAATCTCTTTCAAATCTCCACAATGGGTATAAAGGCAAAGATACAAACATTTGGCAAGAAGACAGACAATAAATTAACCATCTATGCAAACTACTCATGTAAAACGATGTACAATATACATATATATATACATATATATATACATATATATATATATACATATATATATACATATATATATATACATATATATACATATATACATATATATATATATATGGTATGTGCAGGATCATCATGGAGAAATGAGGCCTTTAAGTGGCAAAAAATTCAAAAGAATCAAAGTTAGGCAATATTACATAAAAATTTGAATAAGTTATCTGTATTATTTCAAAAATATGTAAGAATGGAATCTGTAGCATATTTAATTTAGTTTCTAAACTACTAGGCTTGTTTAAAAAAAAACAAAATCTATTTGGTGAAAATTTGAAATTTCAATGTAGTAGTACTTAAATTTTAGGGAAAAAATAAGAAGTAGGTGTCTGTCTAACCACCCTAACCACAATAAAATAATAATATTTTTTATAAAATTTTGATGCATTTTTTGTAATTTTTTTCCAAGTAAATAAGTAATTATGAATTTTTTATTGTAATTTTTAAAAATATAAAAACTCATATGTTTGACCACCTTAAAGTCAAAATTTTATGAAATTTATTTTTTAATCCTATAGTATGTGAAGCATAGAATGTGATGCATGTTTTGGATTCAAAAAATGTGATATCATTTAAAAGCTATAGGTGTTTTTTAATCAACCTATCAATTAAGACTTTAGTTGTAATTCAAATAGAAAATGAATAATAATTACTTAATAAATTCAAAGTAAGGCATAATTTATATTAGTGGAAAGTTGATAATCTCCTTTGAAAACCCTTTTTGTTTCATCAATTTTGGGTAAAAAAAAGGTCATCAGCCACATACCCATCATATTGCCACTTTTTGGCCCATCATGATCCTGCACATACCCATATATATATGATGTAGAGCATCCAGTGGTGTGAGGGCAATCTTGCATCACCCATATATATATATGATGCAGGAGCATCCAGTGGTGTGAGGGCAATCTTGCATCACCCAAAAAGAGTTTTCCATTTATGTTCTTGTTGTTTTCTTTTTGTTGATATTTTTGTATTTTTGGATACCCTTTTTGTCCAATAAGAGTTTCCAACTTTCAGAATTGCTTTTCTACTTTTTTTGCTCAACTGCTATTTTTAGCATGTGTGAATTTGAAGGTGTGGAAGACAAAAATTTATGGGAAAGTTTAGAATGGAAAAAGGAGCATTTTGGCAAAAGAATTAGGTCAATATCATTCATGGTTTGAAAGTTATTCAAGTTCCAGTTTCTGCTTTTTTCCCTAAAAAACCTTCAGAGCTCAGTTTGAGGCACTAAACGGTCCCAGATGGGCCTAAATATTTGCGAAGAAACCAAAATAGATGCCATAAGCCCTACTTTGTGGAACATCGTCTTTTCAAAACCTTTCCGAAAAGGTATTATCATTGAAGATCCGACAGTCGGATTAAAAGTTATGGCTCCCAAAAGTTGGTGCATATTTTAGAAATGTACTAATTTCGAATGTGAAATTAAATTTGAATTTAAAATTATAATTTTGGTGCCAAACCACCAAAAATCATATCTCGAATGTTGTTTTTGGCTCTAAACCAAAAAGGGGTTATTTATGGGCTAGTTTCTGATTTTTGGGCAACTTTTTGGGAAAAAAGAATTCGCATGTTGCAAAAGGGGATCTGGGTAATTTTCTATAATTTTTTAAACTTATGTAATTTGCATGTAGCACAGAGCTCGAGGATTTAGAATTCTCTACATGAAAGAGTTCCATATTTTAATATAAAATATTATTCTCTATTTTGTGAGTGTATTTCTGTGTCTCGGGTTTGCTCCCTCATCAAGTGGTATCAGAGCTGGTTTTCTTAAGTGTGTGAACAGATCGTTGATTGTGAGGCAGTTCGCACCAGGATTGTGGTTGTGGGTTTGAGGTATTCAAAATGCCTCCAAGAGTGATGCCTAGTAGGTGTGGTGGTGCCAGAGGTGGCCGAGGTGGTAGAAACGCTGGTGGAAGAGATCCATTGGAGGCTGAGGGTTTTAGAGCCCTTCAAAGACAAATCAATGCATTGCAGGAACAAATGAGAAGAGGGTTAAACCCAGGAAGGAGAGAAGAAAGTGAGGATGAAGAAGAGGTGGAAGATTCAGAAGATCGAAAAGAGACCCAGAATAGAAGTCCCCAGTTATTTTGGAAGTTTGAACCCAAAAGAGTTGATCGACTGGATCAACGAACTAGAAGAATACTTTGAGTATGAAGAAGTAGAGGACCCAAATCAGGTTAAGTTTGCAAAAATGAAGCTAAAGGGCCATGCCAATATTTGGTGGAAAGAGGTCAAGTTGGAGAGGAATTGAAGATGAAAAGGAAAGATCAGCAGTTGGGATCGCATGGTAGAGAAACTGAAGAAGCAGTTCATACCAGTGGACTACAAGTTAGATTTGCTAAAGAAATTGCAAGGGTTGAAGCAAGGAAGTAGATCTATAAAAGAATACACAGAAGATTTTCATAAAATGATCATCAGAACAGGCCATGTAGAGGCCAACAAGGAGAAGGTAGCCCGTTATCTTAATGGGTTATGATCGAGCATTCAAGAAGAGCTAAGCCTGGTCAGAATGACCACCATTGAGGATGCATACCATTTTTCTCTAAAAGTTGAGGAGAAGCTGAACAAAAGATTTGACAGCAAGCAAAAAGGCCGAGGAGGTCAATGTGGAAGGGGTAGTGGAAGATCCTTTAGAAGCTGAAATGAGAATGAAAGGAAAAATGAAGATGTGGGTACTAGTCGAAGCCAAAGGAATGATAACTTCTACCACCCTCGTGATCAAAAAAATGGTGATCAAAAAGATAGAGGATGAGGAAGATCTGGGCTAGGACCCGAAAGCAGTGGTTTTAGAGGAACTTGTTTCCATTGTGGTGAAGAAGGGCATTGAGCCTATGAATGTCCACAACATCAAGGAAGGACAAACAAAAGGCCAGAAGGTCATGGAAGTGTTGCACATGTAGATGAGGAGGCTCAATCTAAGCATTCAGATGATGTAGAAAGGGGAGAAGCCCTAGTGGTTAGAAGAACCCTGGTGACTGAAGAGAGAGAGCCAGAATAGAGGAAGAATCTGTTCTGCACAAGGTACAAGTGTCAAGAAAAATGTTGTGAAGTCATTATTGACAGTGGGAGTACCGATAATTTGGTGGCAGGAGAGATGGTTACAAAGTTGAAGCTGAAAAGGGAAAGGCATCCACATCCATATCGGATTGCCTGGTTGTAGAAGGATCACAAATTTTTGGTCAATGAGCGGTACCTGATGAAGTTCAAGATCGGGAGCAATCGTGATGAGGTACTCTATGATATCATCCCCATGGATGCATGTCACATGTTGTTGGGGAGGCCATGACAGTTCGATAGACGTGCTATACATGATGGCCATGCAAACACTTATTCCCTAATGAAGGATGGAGTTCGTCATAAGTTGAAACCCCTAAAGAAGTATGAAGAAAAGGTATGTAGTAGTGCTAGAATTTTTTTTGTTGATGGAAGGAAATTTTTAGAAGGCATGAAGCATGAGAATATGTGCTATGCATTGAT
Source organism: Sequoia sempervirens (assembly GCA_007258455.2). NCBI lineage: Eukaryota > Viridiplantae > Streptophyta > Pinopsida > Cupressales > Cupressaceae > Sequoia > Sequoia sempervirens. The sequence continues at coordinate 645,651,578 of VDFB02000003.1, forward strand.
TCCTAGAATGGATAAGGAAGATACTGAGAATGTGCCAGCAGAAGTTTCTAGACTGTTGGATGAGTTTCAGGAGATTATTTCTGATAATGTACCTGAGAGTTTACCACCAATGAGGAAGGTCAGTCATCAAATTGACTTGATCCCTAGAGCCATTTTGCCAAATAAGGTAGCTCATAGAATGACTCCTGCAAAAAATGAGGAGTTGAACAGACAAGTTCAAGATTTGTTGAGAAAGGGTTTGATTCGAGAGAGTCTAATCCCATGTGCAATACTAGCACCAAAGAAGGATGGGGAGTGGAGGATATGTACAAACTCCCGAGCCATAAATAAGATAACAATCAAGTATAGATTTCTCTGCCAAGGATGGATGACCTAATGGATTGTTTGAGTGGAGCTTAATACTTCACAAAGATAGATTTGAAAAGTGGATATCACCAGATCCGGATTCGAGAGGGTGATGAGTGGAAGACTACTTTCAAGACCAAAGAGGGCATGTACAAGTGGTTAGTCATGCCTTTTGGGCTAACCAATGCACTGAGCACATTCATGCGGCTCATGAATGAGGTACTGAAAGAGTTTTTGGGAAGTTTTGTCATTGTGTATTTAGATGATATTTTAATTTTTAGTAAGACCTTGGATGAGCATTTAATGCATATTCTTAGGAGTTTTGAGAAGTTAAGGGAGGAGAAACTACTTATAAACTTGAAAAAGTGTAGTTTTGTTAAGAAGGAGTTATACTTGGGGTTTGTTGTCTCGGCAGAAGGTCTCAAGATGGACCCAGAGAAGGTGAAGGCTATTCTAGAATGGCCTACGCCAAGAACCACTACTGAGGTGAGATCTTTCCATGGTTTGGCCAGTTTTTATAGAAAGTTCATTAGAAACTTTAGTAGTATTTGTGCACCCTTGACTGAAAAAATGAGAGGGGATAGAAAAGAGTTCAAGTGGAGCACTGGAGCAGCGAAGAGTTTTGATCTATTGAAGCAGAAGGTGACAGAGCAACCAGTTTTAGCCCTCCTAGATTTCAATAAGGTATTTCAGGTGGATTGTGATGCCAGTGGTTGTGCCATTGGAGTAGTGATGAGCCAAGAAGGTAAGCCCATTGCCTATTTCAGTGAAAAGTTAAATGATGCAAAGAGAAAGTACTTTGTATATGATTAGAAATTTTACGCAATAGTTCAAGCATTAAAGAAATGGAGACATTATCTATTGCCAAAGAAGTTTTTTTTGTTTACTGATCATCAAGCATTACAGTACCTGAGTAGTCAGGGAAAGTTAAACCAGAGGCATATGAAATGGGTAGAATTTTTGTAGAGTTATACCTTTGTTTTAAAGCATAGGAGTGGCAAATCAAATAGGGTTGCAGATGCCTTAAGTAGGAGGCAGACATTGTTGACAGAGATGCAGATTAAAGTAGTTGGGTTCAATGAACTCAAGATATTGTATCTTGAAGATCTTGATTTTGTAGAAGCTTGGAAAGCTTGCAAGGAGCCTGTTATAGTTGACAGGACAAGGTGGCTGGATTTCATAATCCAAGATGGCATGTTGTTTAAGGGAAGTCAATTGTGTATTCCAAGGAGTTCCATGAGGGAGAACCTAATAAAGGAGAAGCACAGTGGAGGAATGGTAGGAAATTTTGGTCGAGATAAGACCATTACCATTATCAATGAGCATTATTATTGGCCTTAGTTATCACAAGATGTGAAGAAGTTTGTGCAGAGTTGTAGGATATGTCAAATGGCTAAAGGAGTGAGCCAAAATACTGGGTTGTATCAGCCCTTACCTGTACCAAATAGACCTTGGGAAGATATAAGTATGGATTTTGTTCTTGGTTTGCCAAAGACACAGAGAGGGAATGATTCAGTATTTGTGGTAGTTGACATGTTTTCAAAGATGGCACATTTCATCCCATGCTAGAAGACTCGTGATGCAGTCCACATTGCTGACTTGTTCTTTAGAGAGGTGGTGAGGCTACATGGTTTGCCAAAGAGTATAGTCTCAGATAGTAACACAAAATTTGTGGGATACTTTTGGAGGACCTTGTGGAAAAAGTTGAAGATAGAGTTGAAGTTCAGTTCTGCACACCATCCACAAACTGATGGGTAGACTGAGGTTGTGAATAGAAGTTTGGGTAACCTACTAAGATGCTTGGTAGGAGATAAACCCAAGGGATGGGACTTGATCTTACCCAAGGTAGAATTTTCTTACAATAATTCTGTCAATAGAAGCACTGGTAGATCACCATTCTAGATTGTGTATGGAGGTAGTCCCAGGACAGCTCCAAAACTAAGAAAGATGGACCAAGAGAAGAAGACAAGTGCCAAAGCTGAAGACTTTGCAGAGCACATTCAGAATATACATGAGAATGTTAGAGAACATATTAACGAGATGAATATATAGTATAAGGCTAAGGAAAATAAGAAGAGGAGGTATAAGGAGTTTCAAATTGGTGATGGAGTGATGGTCCACTTGAGGAAGGAAAGGTTTCCAGTGGGAACCTATAACAATTTACTGAAGATGAAGAAGTTCGGTCCCTGTAAAATTGTGAAGAGGCATGAATCAGGGAATGCATATGAGGTAGAGTTGTTGGATGGAGTCAATATTTCCCCTGTGTTTAATATTTCAGATTTGATAGAGTATCATGAAGGTGGCACAGAGGAAGTACTAGCAATGGGACAGTGTGGAATTCCAACACCTACTTCAGAGAAGGAGGAGATTGAAGAAATCCTGGATAGTTGTGTGGGAAGGAGTACCAGAAATAGACAATATGAAGAATATTTGGTGAAGTGGAGAGGAAGGCCTGTCGAAGATTCATCTTGCCTGTCTAAGGCAGAGGTTGACCATTTGGGTTTTCCTCAACCATCTAAGATGTGACAGGGTCACTTCTCAAATTACCCTGGGTGTCTAATGCAGGAGCATCCAGTGGTGTGAGGGCAATCTTGCATCACCCAAAAAGATGTTTTCCATTTCTATTCTTGTTGTTTTCTTTTTGTCGATGTTTTTGCATTTTTGGATGCCCTTTTCGTCCAATAAGAGTTTCCAACTTTCAGAATTGCTTTTCTACTTTTTCTGCTCAACTGCTATTTTTAGCAGGTGTGAATTTGAAGGCGTGGGAAGACATAAATTTATGGGAAGGTTCAGAATGGAAAAAGGAGCATTTTGGCGAAAGAATCAAGTCAATATCATTCACAGTTTGAAAGTTATTCAAGTTCTAGTTTCTGCTTTTTGCCCTGAAAAACCTTCGGAGCTCAGTTTGAGGCACTAAACGGTCCTAGATGGGCTTGAAAATTTATAGAGAAACCAAAATAGAATATTGTCTTTTCGAGACCTTTCTGAAAAGGTATTATCATTGAAGATCCGATGGTTGGATTAAAATTTATGGCTCCCAGAAGTTGGTGCATATTTTAGAAATGTACTAATTTTTGAATGTGAAATTAAATTTGAATTTAAAATTGTAATTTTGGTGCCAAACCACCAAAAATCATATCTCGAATGTTGTTTTTGGCTCTAAACCAAAAATGGGTTATTTATGGGCTTGTTTCTGATTTTTGGGCAACTTTTTGGGAAAAAGAATTTGCATGTTGCGACAGGGGATTTGGGTAATTTTCTATAATTTTTTGAACTTCTGTAATTTGCATGTAGCACAGAGCTTGAGGATTTGGAATTCTCTACATGAAAGATTTCCATATTTTAATAGAAAATATTATTCTCTAATTTGTGAGTTTATGTCTGTGTCTCGGGTTTTCTCCCTCGTCAATATAAATATGTATGTATATATGCATGTGTATATATATATATACATGCATACGTATACTGGATTGCATGCATATCTACATGTATATATATGTATATATGTATACTATGTACTTTGCATAAATGATTAATTTACTGTTCATTCCTTTCAGGCTCTCATTATTTCTTTTCATAGCAAGTTGGAGGGTTTTAACACTCATATGCTATAAAAATGTGTGAGGAAGTATATTGATTAAATTGCATTATCGAAAGACCCATTTCAAACAGTATTTTTTTAATGTTATGGGAATAATTATATCATAGCACAATATGTGCAAAATCTATTTGGTGGCTTATAAGTGTTATTGTAATAGTTCTTGAATCTGTTCAAATAATTTATATCTTTAGCTGATACACTGTTTGCATGAAATATATATTTGTTAAGAACAAAGTTGTGACAATGCAACTGAATAAACCTATATTCTTGAATATTTGGGAGCACATATTCATAATACCATAATGCCTATTCTGACAATGCAATTGAATTAAAAATATTTTCTTGCAAATTGTGGTGTATACTTTCCTGCACTGCAACATTCTCTACTGGTGTATACTTTCCCATATTGCAACATTCTCTACTCTTTGAATCTTTTGAGCTATACACATTCTCTACATTTAGTCCCTTTGTGTCATTCTAATTGATTTAAGTGGAAATCCTTACAAATAGGATGTTGTACATTGTCAATCACTACGTAATTTTTTTTTTATGTTTGCATATATACATTTTCACATTAATTGAGCCACTTCTTTGTACCCTACTAACAAATAAAGTAATTGTAATTGCTAAGTGTTTTCTTGCCCAAGGCTTAATGGATTCTATGGTTGTTATACTATGGTGGTGGAAAAAGTAAATGTGGTTGATCGAAGTAAATGCAATATTGAATGTAGCAGTGTGGGAAAGTATATTTTGATTAAGTTGCATTACATGTGTGTGTGTATAGATGTGTGTGTATATATATATAGATGTATACATCATGCATATATATATAGGTTCACATCTTGCCATCCAGTATATGTATACATGTATATATATGTATGTAAATGCAATATTGAATGTTGGTGTGTTGGAGAGTATACTTTGATGAAGTTGTAATGTTGGAAGAGCCATTGTGGTGTTGCAGGATATTATTAAATTCATCCTATTTAGATTTTTTTTTTAGCAGGTTGGAGGGTTTTAAAATTGTTGACTTGTGAAATTAGTAAGTCATTTTGCATGGGTATTCTACATAAATCATTAATTTATTGTTTATGTCTTTTATTCTCTACTTATTGTTTGTTTTGATTGCAGGTTTTAGTGTTTGAACACTCATGTGTTGCATAATTTTCAAATTGTTCAATGCTCTAATAGCTCAATCCACTAATACATTTGACTGCAAAATACGACGAAACTGTCTGACAAAATATGTAAAATTTGATGTTCGGCGGGTGCTTGTAAAATTTGATGTGTAATTTCCAATTTTTTTGAAAGTTTATCCTCGACATTCGTCAAAATTTCGACGAACCTGGAGTTCATCGAAATGTCGGCTATTATTTTCGTCGAATGTTCGACAAACATGAAAAATTAAAAAAAATCAAATTGTGGCCGACATAAAGAAAAGTGAGTTCGCACCTGATTTATTGCAACAGTGTTTTTCTCTACTTGAGACAGTTTGTGGAGATCTAAGGATGATTTTCTTGGGAAAAATCAGAAAAAATTCAAGAAGATATCACTAGGTTGAGGGTAGTCATTGTCTTTTTGTAGAATTCAGTTGTGAAGTCAGATTTGTAGTTCCAGGTTTGAAAATCATATTTTAAAGCAACATCTCATCAGATTTCATTTTTAGAGGTTAAGGGTTTTGAGAGTTTCATGTCCAGATTTTGTTGTGTGGAATCACCATAAGATCACAAACCGAGGAATAGATTCTTGTGACTGTAATTATGTGATCCATAACTCATTGGTCATGTGGCACAGTTGTGCTATAACAAATATAGGATGCATTCATGTGTGACCCAAGTTTAATGTGGCTATGTTGCATAGAAATGGAGGCACTCATATAATGTAGTTAATTTAGGTTGTATAATGTAGGTGTAAATAATCATCATTGGATGCATTCAGGTTGTCTCAAGTTTAACATGATAGGATGTAATTATAGCATGATCAAGAGTGATTACCTCTTGCTGCAATAAAGAGCCTATAACTCTGGTTGATATGCAGAGTGGTTGTGTTATATCAATTATGTAGTGCATTCAAGCACAACCCATGTTTAATGGGCTATTCTAGAGAGTGATCAATATTTTCTAAACCTTATGAATGTTACTTGACATATATTTGCATAATCTGATATTCCTTCAGAGGCTTTTGAAGTATCAATGTATCCTATATAGGGTTTAGAATGACTTCTTTTAATTAAAAAAATAAATAAATAATGTATTTCCCTGTAATTAGATAATGTGGAGATCTCCTAAATCTGCCCCAACACACTATCCTCTTTGGCACTGTATTCATTACTCCAAATACTAGGTTTTTGCATGTGACATCTTTAATATCTTCATGACCGTGGCTTTTAAATAGATCTCATTCTTTTCTTTAATTCTTTTCATGGTAGCCCTTGAGTTCCATAATCCACCTTCAATCTCTTCTAAGAATGCTATCTTAAGCTAGACTATATAGTATGCATATAAAGCAAGTCCTTCATACTTGCCATTCTTCCAAACCACCACTCACTGCCTTGCTAAAAATGTTGCCTCCATAAGCACAATAGCATGTTTTAAAATCATGGTTTCCAGTGATTGACCATTAAGCTCACCACTTTCATCATGAAGATACAATGAAATTTTTGTCTTCAAACTCAAGGCATTATGGAAGATAACATTGTGAATTGTTTGTTGTATGATTCAATTTTCTTGCATATTTATCAGCTTTTAACTTCCTTTAAGAATGGGTATTGCACCTCAGCAATCTCAAACAGCTCACTCACTATCACTTGAAGATTCCTTTCATGAGCATCCTTCTATAAAATCAAACTATGCCCTATAGACTGCCTACTTACTGCAGGGGACTCATTGTTTCATGGTATTGTAGTTCCTAAGATCCTTCAACCTTATTGACACTACTTCACAGTCCACAAGGTATTATTAACTATTTTCCCATCTTTGGTGAGTCTCAAAATACTGCTCAAACATGCAATCCACTATCTCCATTATACAATATAAATGGCTAAGAAGAAACATTGAACCTATGATTACCACTGTTACTTCATTTGGACAGTCATTCCCTGATTGCATTTTCCTTGCCTAATACTACCAAGAGCATTTGAAAAACCCTTAAGGTCAGCAAGGGGGTAAGTAAACTCACTATTAAAATCTCCACTTTACTATGCAAGGTTTGAGCTTTATTATCTTGTCACTGCTTAGCCTATTTTTGACTGTCACATCTCAAGTGACTATCATTCTTCTTACTGTAGATTGCATTTACAAATGTCAGTAAGCTACATAGTGTGCTTGTTATTGGCTACAATCTTTAGATTGCAAGATTTTTTTATTACCTACATTGTCTCAATCTTTATAGTATTGCAACCTCACTAATCCGCTATAGTTATTGTTTATGTTTCTACGGAGGCCTAGGGTTTGTACCATAATCATGCTCTTACCAATGTTTCTATTGTTTTTATTAGGGCTCTCTCAATGTTGAGGGCCCTAGGGATAAGCTCATCATAAGAAGTGACACATTGCATCTTTAACTAAAAAGATAAATCCGTATTGACATTAGCAATGATGATTTTGACTCATTGCTCCATAGGAATGGGTCACTTGCTCTTACTAGCTCGCTACCTCCATTATTGTAGGAATTTTGTGATCAAGTTCAATATTATGATTTTAGGGGTCTTATCAGTTGGAAATCATAATAAAATTAGAATTTAATAAGTTTTGGAATTAGCATTGTAAAGTGTTTTTTGGGGTCATTAACTTCAAACTATCTTCTCTTTTGCAGGGGTGGTTGCATGCCAAATTTTTTTGGTGTAAAATATCGTAATTATTAGACTATGTTACCTCGCTCTATGAATAAAAATTATTGGAGTGTGAGTTTGATATTTTTGAAGATCAAAATAGTTAAGCTTGGCAAAGAAAATTCTTGTCGATACTATTAGTCCGAATGAAATGAAGAGACACTTGATAGATTGTGGGCTAGATTGAAAGAAAGGGTGATGGGAAATGTTATTGTCCTTACAATAATTGCAAGGGCTTAAAGACGAGACAACTTTTAATCACAACAGCTGAGAAACATTGGAGGCAGCATGGTCACGTTGAAGGGGGGCATGATTATCGTCCATTGGTAAGTTATTCATTATATGTGTTTATATTGATTGAATTTGTAAATGTTTATATTGTTTTAACATTATATATATATATATATATATAATCACTTGATCATGATCATGGTTTATTTGTGTCTATCATTGTTATAAAGGTGGGGCGCCCTAGGGAAGATGATATGGATTATCACAACTCGGAGAATGTGGTTTTGCAAGCGGATGAACATGGAGCTGTGAATATCGAAGATGAAGTTAATGATCCTATGGAAGAAGATGATCATGCGCCAGAAAACATAGTTGAAGATGATGGCACGAATACATTGATCCATGCCACATTTAGTGGTAGAGCTGATCATGATGATCAAGATGACTTTGATGATGTTCATGATTTACCTGTACTTGACAAGGCATACGAGCCCCTTTATGAAGGCTCTGAAACAACTCTTCTCTCTGCTATATTGTTGCTGTTGAACTTTAAGGTTATGAATGCTTTATCAAACATAGCAATCTCACAGATGTTAAGGTATGTCATAAATGCCATCTTTTTTCATCTATTTTAATTTTCATTAGTTCATCACTAGTAAATATAGGATGAAATATGTACCATTAATATTCTTTATATGAACAAACTATTTTTTGTTGTAGATTGATTGGTGAATTTTTGTTACCACCATCAAATATTTTACCTTGCTCATACCGAGATTTATGTGCCATTATGAAAGATATTGGAATGGAGTATCAAGCAATAGATGCATGTCCCAATGATCATATTATATATTATAAACAATAGGAATTTGCAATAGAATGCCCAAAATGTCATATCAGTAGATATCCAACAGATCAAGTAACAAAAAAGGTGCCTCACAAGGTTCTTCATTATATTCCCATTATTCCACATATGCAACGATTATTTAGGTGCAAAAGCTTAGCGCAATTGATGGATTACCA